>JAODAL010014902.1:0-85757 GCA_025379985.1 Phyllomedusa bahiana | reverse complement strand
TTTTAAAAAACACTTTCCCTCAGCTGATAACATCTATGAAGGACGTTGCCTTGGAATCAATTATTGCTCCTCAAAACAAGAGGAACTCAAGGATTTTTCGCACTTTCGACGGTTGGGTATCTTGGCAGTGATGTAGAAGACAATTCTTTTAAAGAATTATAATAAATATAAATAAATTCCCAAGGCATTTGGTTGCTATAGAAACGTTAAGTTAAAAATACAGTTAAAGCCAAAATGTCCGCGCGTTCTCTGTGTGTTTAGAGAAAACAGTATTTCTTTGCTTTCTATTGAATATATCTTAGGAAGGTAAAATTGTTTACTTGGAGCTGTTCTAGATATTCTAAAGAATGCATTTAAGTATTTCTTACAGAAAACTGGTCACATATCAAAAATTTTATGAAAAAAAAAAAGATTACACTTGAATTTATTCACTTCATTGATGTGAAATTATATTTAAGCTGTCAAACGTTTTATTGTTATTCTAAATTACATTCTAAAATATTATTGCTGGAAGAAAACAAAGTACAAATTCATAATTTTCAGGATTTGATCCTCAAATTTTTGACTGCTATTTGTTTAAAAATAAAAAGAATTTTTTTAAGACTAGCTTGAAACCCACTGTACATATGAGCTCATAGCTGTGTTCCTTTATACCTTTAAGACTATTTTAACTACTTTACATGGGCCCAAAATTTTGCAGGGAATTTCATGGGAGAAAGAAGTGTTTTTTTATGTCGTTTTTTCTTTACCGCTTTTGGTACATATTTTCATGCCTTTCATAACCAAAAACCACAAATTAAAAGGGGAACCCGGGAAGAAACTTGGCACCTTGAAACATTTTTTGCGCCTTTTTTCCCATGTAAAACGCGTCTAAATATTTCAAAGGGATAAATGTGCACTTATAAATGTCACCTAAGGTTCGAGACATCTCACATCTGTGTTTGGCACATTAGTAATGGAACTTTGGTGCATTAGTTATGTGGCAAACATGTGTTTTTAACATACAGTAATATCCAGCACACGTAGGGCTTGCTAACTTGATGACACATGCAAACACACCCTAGTTTCTATTCACTGACATGCTAGTCTAACGCCTTTTCTTTTACTTTTAGCTATTATTAGCTATTATTTTTGCTATGATTTGTTTGTAATCTTTATAAATTCCCTCCCAACTCGCCACAACAGTTTGCACCTATTCTTTTATTCTTAAAAACGGATGTGCTAACCAGATTTTGTTTTTGACTGTTTTTGGGGAAGGGTAGTCCCAGCTTGGGTTTTCCCCCTCCACCCCCCTTGCACAGGTTTTTTAATCAATCAGGTTTATAGTTGGAACCTTCTAACCCAAAAATGTGGGGGTCTGAACAGACACCAAGGGGAAAATGTAATCGTTTTCCCCCGGTTTTTTCTGGCATAAATGCCCCTCGGTGGGGCCCCCAGTTGAAGTTTAGGAGCGCTTCGAAAGTTGTCAAAAGGCGTGCCAATTTGGGGGGTGCACCCTTTAAAAAACCCCCAAGTTAAAACGGGTCCAAAAAAAGGCCATTTTTCTACCAGCGTTTCTGGGCCCCCCCCAAAAACTTTAAAACCCCGGCCCAAAAAATTATTCCCCCAAAAAACAAAAATAAACAAATTTTTAAAATAAATTTTTTTTTAAAAACCAAAAAAAAAAACAAAAAAAATTTTTTAAAAAAAAAAAAATAAAATTAAAAAAAAATTTAAAAAAAACAAAATTTAAAACCCCCCAAACCAAAAAAATAATAAAATAAAAAATTTTTTTAAAAAGAATAAAAAGCAAAATAAAATTTTATCCTTAAAAAAACAATCAACAAAAAATTGGGGGAAATTTTAAAAATCCCCAAAAATTTTTTTAAAAGCTTGCAACATAACCCAAAAGAAACAAAAACAATATCCTTTGAAAAAGGTTCAAAGGTTTTAAATTCCTTAGAAAAATATAAAAAGAAAATTGCATACACTTGATCCAAAAAAAAACATATCTACTGGCCTAAACCCCAAAAAGGAACAATTAAAAAAAGAAAAAAAGTCCATTATTTACAAAAAAATCATAGTATAATAAACATGATAAATAATCAGAATCAGAATAAATAATTACCCCAACGGTGGTGTCAAAGGAGTCCCCTCCCGCGTTTTTGCGGAAACCCCTCTTCAGGGGCGCAAAACCACTGACAAAAGCACATTTTTATAAGGGGCCCTCCCTTTTTGAGATAACCACGCACCCGTAATGGTTTGATGGCGCTCTCCCGCATACCCCCGAGTACAATGTGGTCTCTCTGTCGAGGCTTTTAAGTTTGCCACCATTTTTTAGTGCACTTCGGCGTCGACATACACAGGTTTTCATTTTTTACGGAAAAATGTGAAAACAGGCGCTTCGAAAGCGCCCATTTTTAACATGTCCCCCCCAAAAAAGGGGAGCATGTAGCGTAGGTTCCCACCCAAAATGGGGTCACCTTGCTGCGGTAGGTGGGCATTTTCAGTTTTGATCAAAAATGTACCCTTAAGAACCTCAATTTTTTTCATATATTCCATATTAGCAGAAATGCTGTTCCAAAAATTCTTATGTCCTCTCTGACCATTTTTAGTGTCTACAGAGTGCCACTGATATTGTATTGTGTTTGCATAGTTTTTGACTGCAACAACAGTGTGCACCTACACGTTTATTCTTAAAAACGGATGTGCTAATCAGATTTAGTTTTTTACCTCTGTAAATGCACGATTGAAAATGGGATTTAAGGTAGATGCTGTGTTGGTTTAATTTATATTATTAAGTTTTAAATTAATTTTAGATTATATTAAATACATTTTATAGGAGATTTATTTTTAGTTTTGAGATATATAATTTTATATTAATTGTATATTATATCATTTATTATGAAATTTATATAATGTAATTTTAAGTACTTTGATTATTATATATTACTTTTTACTATTGTACTGGTAAAGATTGAGAAATGAGGGACAAATTTTTCCCTGATGGCAAATCTAGTTCCATTACGACTGCTCAGGCTCAGGCAGACCACATTGAAATAGTTCTGCCTGTTCGAGGAGTAAGGCGTCTAGTTTTGCCAAGCTACAATAATAAATGTGTGTAATATTACGAGTGTGGTGCGACGCCCCCAGAACACCCCCACATGTTTGGCGTATTACGTGTCGAGCCTGGTGAATAATGTGGCAAACATATTTGTTTGACGCTCCATACATTAGCAATTTAGGCGAACCTCTCACCTTTGGCGCATTTTACGCCAGAAAAGGGAGAAAAATACTTTCATACATGTCGCCCTATGTGTCAACAACATACCCTGTTTCCCCGAAAATGACATCCCTCGAAAATAAGACCTAGTGCATTTTTTGATGCAATTCAGAGTTTTGGGCTGCTTATGCTGATGTTTGTGATGAAATCACACAAAAAATTAATACAAGTTGATGTTTTTGTTCAACAATAAATGTAAATTCTTGTCATCCGAAAATAAGACATCCCCTAGAAAATACAGTCTTAGCTCGTCTTTAAGAGCAAAAATTAATATAAGACACTGTCTTATTTTCGGGGAAACAGGGTACATGCAGAATGTGGTGCTTTTTTTTTTGCAATCTACATAGAATTTTATGGTAAAATTATGCACACAAAACATTTTCTACCCATTAAGAACTGACGCGTTTTTTAATGCGTATTATAACTAGTGTTGTGCGATTTTTATAGACAAAGTTTTGAAATCTGGGCCAAGGTTTTATGGAATCGAAATTTCCAGATCATGCGATAATTAAAGTTAAATTCAGAGCATACATCTATTAAGATCGCTGCCTTTTTCGGCGCTTCCCTGTAATTTGCAGGCCCCAGCATCAGATACAGAATAGAGCAGGGTAGATGTGTGGTCCAAACGTCATGACTGGGATGTGTATGGTTTGCGATTGTGGCTGGAAAAAATCACATGACCTTCGTTTTACATAGAACAGCGTATCCTGTTTCCACAGCCTCAGTGGTCCTCTCAGCGCTCATAGGGTTTAGGACCTCGCTCTGCCTGTGGCCAAACAGCTCAGTCAAATGATACCTATTAACTGCACAAGAAACCTCTACATATTAGCTTTGATCCCTTCCAATTTAGTTATATTAGAGATTTTGAAGAATCTAATGTAAGTTAGTAGATGAATTTTTAAAGGAGCATCTACCGCTGTAAATTTTCACGGCTGGGAGGGCAGGGGGGGGGCCCGCGGGTGAAACACAGACAAGCTCTATTAGAAAGAACACTGGATAAAGTTCACACAAGACTTAGTGTAAGACATTGTAGTGGAATATCTTTATTATCTAACAGTTTGCTATTTGAATGCATATCCTGGATATTGGGCAAGCCCTGCACTTAAATGATACACATCATTCAAGTAACTCAGGTCTCTTTGTTAGGTGCAAAACTCCACTTTTAGTTTATCATGTATACTTCAGATAGTGTTCAATTTAATTTTACCCCATTACACCTGTGACAGTTGATAAATCCACCTTGCAGTAAATTACAATCCAGCAATCTTGTAGTCCAGCACAGGTTGTTTGTTGCCAAAAATACCGCGGTGATCATACGAAAACATAACACTTACGTGTTTTTTTGACTTTTGCGCACCCAGCATTGTTCATTGACGCAGCATCCCACGTAAATCTTAAATAGCAAATTCTATATCACCACAGGTGAATTGAAAAGGTCAAAAATACCGTGTATCCTACGAAAACAAAACAGTTACGTGTTTTTTGACTTTTTCACGACCCACAGCCTTGTTCATTGACGCAGCATCCACGTAAATCTTAAAACCAGCAATTCTATATTCACCACAGGTGGAATTTAAAGGTGCAAAAATACCATTTATTATACCAAAACATAACATTACTTGCTTTTTGACTTTTTGCACACCCAGCATTGTTCATTGACGCAGCATACACGTAAATCAAAAACAGCAATTCTATATCCACACAGTGTGAATTGAAAAGGTGTGCAAAAATACCGTTTATTATACCAAAACATAACAATACGTGTTTTTGGCTTTTGCCCCGTCCAGATTTTGTTTTGATAGACACCTTGCAGTTAAATTTGAATCCAGCAATTATGGTTTGATATAAGGGATTTGAGAATAGCTGTGATTCGCCTCTTTTAATAAGAGACTTTTCCAAAACATTCACATACCTTCTCAATTTTTATATTTCAGAACATGGAGCAAAATGCAGGTGGTAGAGCGAGCAAAGAGTTGTGGTAGGACACGGAGGTAGATGTACATAGAGAAAGGGTGCTCCTTCCATGCTGTTGATCAACCCGCATGCCAGCGATCCGTCCAGTTGCAGGACCGTCATGCACCTGTCATCGCTGGGTAATAGCCCTGTGAATCTAAGTAACGAACATCGTCGCCATCTGTCCTCAGATTGTTACAAGCAACCTGCATCTATGGCAAGTCGTTACCTCCTCGGTCCTCCGCAGTCCGACGGCCACATGATGTCGTCAACAAGCAACATCAGCATACCGTCAACATGAAGACAGCCCAAAAATTACAACTCGAGATACCCACTCACTGTGGATAATCATTGTCTGGCCGTGACCTCTTTGATGCCAAAATGCGGTTGTGGATTCAGAAGGCATGTAAAAGATCAAGAGGATGATTTAGTCTGCTCTGAACGCCCAGTTACTGATGCCAATCAGAGGAGGTGAAGGAAGCCGTCAATCGGCAAAGTGATCCCTTTCGGTCGGCTACGCCTTGCAGTGCCCCCTTGCTTGGTAGCCCGCAGCTTCAGGATGCAGAAATCAGGACGACCCAGTCCACCTGTGTTTGATGAAGATGACGACAAGGCGGATCCCATCCTGGTCTTTTCTATACCGCAGAATATTGCTTGCATCGCTTTCATATCAGTGGACGAGGAGGAAGACTATGGGTAGTGTCAATACGGGTCCCCACCACAAAAAGGGAGAGGCGTGGTCAGCTGAGTCCGCTTGAGATAGATTCCGCCAGCCACGGAAGCGAAAACCCCGCTCCTCGCTATCGCCGTCAAAAAGGGTCCAGGACCTCTCAAGCCATGGCCTTCTTTGACCATGCTCTGATTCACACCAGCAATGTCATATGCGCTATGCCGTAACAGCATAAGTAGAGGCACAAAACCTAAGGGGTGGTTAACTACACCAACATGTATCTAGTCACATGCAGCGAATGCATTGAGTTTTGAAATGGAGGGAACAGCTTGGCCAAAAAGGCCAACCGACGCCGGGCCCCAAACAAATGTCACACCATCTCCCTCTTCTCCTCTCCTGCTCCTCCGCCACCCACCAAGCCGTTCCCAGCTGCCCAAGTCCTCTCAGAGTCAATAGGGATCACCTCCAACCGCGCCCGAGTACCACCAGCACCACCAGAGAACCAACCTACCCCTTCTCCTTCCGCCAGTTTTTGACCCCTTGCACTCCGTACACCGACCAGTCTAAGCAGCCAGCCTTCAGCGTCTTCCAGGTTTGGGAGCAGAAGAAACACTTTAACCCAAACCATCCCAAAGCCAAAAGCCTAATGTCGGCATTACCAGGCTTTTGGCCTTGGAAATGTTTGCATTTCTTCCGTCTTGGTGGACGACAGATAGGGTTCCCCACGTCATGGCCACTCGCCGGTCCCCCATACCAGAAGCCGAGCAGCATTTCTTTGCAGAAAGCCGTCCCTGCCCTGGCCAGCCACGTTTCATTCTAAAATTACAAGCACTTTGTCCTGCATCTGTGTCCCGAAAAGTCACATCTCACCACCGACACATGGACTAGTAAGCACGGCCAAGGCCGCTATATCTCGTGACAGCTCACTGTTGAGCTGGGTGGATGTCACTGGGGTTGACGGTGGCGTCTCAGGCTTGGCACATCCTCTTCAAACCGCAGGGATGGTGCAGGGCTCTTTCCCACGGTCCTCTGGTGGCAATCACGTTGACCAGAGACCACCAGCCCCGTGTTGTTGAAATTAATTCTGCCTTGGAGACGGTCCACACACAGGTCAGGAGCCTGTGACGGCTCCTAAGCAACGAGACCGAGCGCTGGCTGGTGTGACAAGACCTTGGTGCATCAGGCAAGGTGTGTGCGAATAAACGGCCGAATTCAGCTGCCGCCCTTAAGATCGGTAAGGGCTGGGAGCACATCCCTTGTGCCTGGCACAATGTCATGAACCTTGTCGTCCGAGAAATTACTAAAAGCTACCCGAGGTCTGGACATCCTGCAGAAGAACGGCTCCCGAGGTCTGAGTTCGCACTTCTGCCGTTTTCGCTTGTACCTTGCTTCGTCCTGCCTTGCTGCGTTGGCAGCTGTCATCTCGGCCTCCCCGTCAACGTCTCCTTGTTGAACTTTGGCAACAGCGCTGAAATCCCCCCTCCACATGGCTCCACGATTGTGGGCAGCACGCAATGCCATTACGCAGTAACGAAGTGACACATGGCCTGACAAGCAGCGGTGCGGACCTCGGGGTGTTGAAACCACCGAGAGTGGAGGCAGGTGAAAGAGCTCTGCACCATCCTTGCCAGTTTTGAAGAAGCCACCAAAATGTACCAGATGTGGACAATGCCATGTCCAGCACGATCATTGTGGGGGGATCCTAGTTCTGAGGAACGATCGTGTGACACTCTGAAACAACAGGTCCCGCAGCGACGTGAGGAGTGAGAAACGGACACAGATGCGGACATGGAGCCTTTCTCCTCCGTCAAATCCACACGGCCCGACAGTTTCACAATTTCATCGGTCTTCATTAGGCAGTGGTTCGGGGTCCCGCAGAGCTAGTGCAAGTGGCGCATCAGCTCTCAGGGTGCATCATCTCAGGCAAAGGTCCAGGGCTGAGGTTGAAGCTGTGCTGGAGCAGCGTGAGGAGGAGGAGGAGTGTATTCCTAAGACACCGATGTTACCGACGTCCCTGCCTTGGAAAGAGGTTGGGGCGAATTTGAGAGGAATGAGAAGATCAGTTATTGCTAGTGTGCCCCTCCCACCCAGAGGTCTTAGGGAAAATCAAGGCTCTCTCTCACATGAGTGCTTGGATGCCCATTTTCCTCCAACATGATCCTCGCATTAAGGCCAATCAAAAAGAGCAATCAGTTACTGGGTTGCCACCCTCCTGGATCCCCGTACAAAACACACACCGGAGTCCCCCCAAAACTCAGCACTTCGCTCCACCCACCCAGAATATAGTAGTAAAATGCAGAAAATGGAGACCATTGCATGATTGATCCACTGAGACATCAGTTGCGTCTGCTTCACGTTTCCCCAAATGTCACGGTGAACACCAACATCGCGACGGTGCCAGGCATAGAGTGCCAAGTAGGCGTAGCGTCAGCAGCAGGCAAGGTGGCAAAGCCTAATGGGTGACCTCAGGCAATCTTTGTTTACCCACCTCACCAACCGCATGCAATGAGGGTACAGCACCTCCAAACAACACAGAGATCAGCTTAAGATCATGGTGCACCAACGACGTATCTGCGTTCTCAACACCGATGTTTTGCATGTGTTCCGGACCCAATAGACTTCTTACTGGGTATACCAAAAAGGACGAATGGCCCAGCAGGCTCGTCACTGCATAGAGGTGTTTGTCCTGTCCCAGCAAGCCAGCGTCATATACTGAGCGGACCTTCAGCACAGCTGGAGGTGTCCATTACAGAACAAACGCATCCTGCTTCCACAGAAATGTGGATCTGTTTGACTTTCATCAAGACTAATCAGGCATGGATCTCTGATTGATGTTGTGGCCCCCAATATTGCCGAGAGGTCACCGATATTTGCCGGTCTACTATTCACATTCGCTTTTCAAACAGAAATGGTCCTCTTGGAAACTTTTTTAAAATGATCATTTCTTACTGCAAATTTAAATCTCTTTTCCGTCTTTTATCTCCTTTTGCTGTGAGGATACTCTGTAAAAAGACAGGCAAGGTTTTCTGACAACACGTATTCATTTACTCACTTTATCTTAAGAAGTTTTTCGCATTGATCAATGGTGTTTATGAGTCAAAGTACTTGAGATACAGCAATAATCATCGTCGCTTGAACAGAAAATGTGTCTTTCTAAGTGGCCATTTCTACTCCTCACAATTTAACAGTGCTGAGAAGTTCATTTTTTGTAAATTTTTGGTCATGCTGAGCCTTTGAAATGCAGCAATACTACAAGGACCTATTATAAAAAAAAGTTGTTCTAACAGACGTTTGTTCTTCACAATTGACCAAAGTCTAGGCTCAAGGGTCATGCTTGAATTTTTTGGGGGCATTTTGCTTTGAAATGCAGCCAAATACACAGGTTCCTATTCTGATAAAATGTTGTTTCTAATAGACATTTCTTCACGAATTGTCAAAAGTTGTCTCATGGGGTCATGATTTGAAATTTTTGGGGGCATTTGCTGTGACATTCAGCTAACTACACGGGTCCTAATCTAAAAAAATGAGTTTCTAACACAGACAATTTGTTCTTCACATTGTCAAATGCTCAAGGGTCATGCTTTGAATTTTGGGGCATTTTGCTGTGACTAGCAGCAAACTACATGTTCCTATTCTAAAAAATGTTGTTTCTAACAGACATTTGTTTCTTCACAATTGTCCAAAGTGGCTCAAGGGTCATGCTTTGAATTTTTGGGGCATTTGCTGTGACATGCAGCTATACTACAGGTCCTATTCAAAAAATGTTGTTTCTAACAGACATTTGTTCTTCACAATTGTCAAGGGAGTGGCTCAAGGGTGATGGTGCCTGTCAGAAACAGGAATAGGTAGGACACTGTTAATGGACACATTGCAAAATGACTTGTTTTTGCAAGATTTTTTAAACATAGCTATCAATCCCTGTATTGAAAACACCCATTTAATACAATGAAAAAAAGAGAAACAAAGACATGGTGGGATTCCATCCTATTTTAAAAATGGTTTTACTATAATTAAAGTACTAAAAAACTTGCATGACAAAATAGCTGGTAAAAAAAAATTTCCCCCGAAAATTTTACAAGGAGGTACAGGAAAACTTGACCAGATGTAGGTTAATTCAGAGACATGGATATGGAGCAAGGACAGAGAACAAAGTACAGAACAATTTCCTCCAGCACGTTGAGTAAAATGAGAAAAAGAAAAGCCAAGCAAAAGGGGACCTGGGTGTAATAGGAGCGTTAACCACCATATTTCCAATGAAGCTCAATGGGTCCCCACTCATACGGAGGGCAAGCGCTACCCAGGTCTTGACTGTGTACTGAGGAAGGCTGGAGTTCTCACACTTCCGCTTCCGCACTCTGCTTCAGCACGACAGTTTTTTTTGCTGCGTCATCAGGGCATTTTAACCTGCGTGTTAATAGATGACGGACGCCAGCCTGGGCTCTCACCGCCCCCCACTGTAACTCCGGCCCTTGGGTCATGCTGTGGCACAGGACAGTTCTAGTCAATGTCCAGTTCAACTAAAATGGTGGTTTGAAAGACTCCTTTTTACGGCACTTTGTAATCTGGGGGTCAGACAGGTTTAATGGTCCATAACTGTGGCCCAGGACAGGACAGTATATGTCTAGTTCAACTAAAATGGTGGTTGAAAGACTCCTTTTTCTGGACTTTTTAAACTGGGGATCAGACAGGTTTAAATGGTCAATTCTGCGGTACAGGACAAAATAATTTATGTCCAGTTTCAACTAAAATGGTGGTTGAAAGACTCCTTTTTGCGGCACTTTTTAAATGTGGGGTCATGCAGGTTTGGGGCTCATGCTGCGTTCCAGGACAGGGATATTCAATGCCCCAGTTCAAGTAACAGGGATGGTCAAATCAAAACTGCCTTCTGGCACTTTTTTAATTTGTGGGTGATGCGGGTTTAAGGGTCATGCTGTGGTACAAGACAGGGATATGAATGGTCTGTGACTTTTTTTCTGTGACTTTATAACCTAAGTGTGTTCCCCTAAATGTAGCACGTATCCAATTTGACTGTTGTGGATGTTTTAAATTTCAGCTTCTCCACCTTTTTGGGTGAAATAATGAAGGTGATGTTGCTCAACCATAGACTTTAATGGTAATCGCTCATAATCGATGCTCACAATCGAAAAACCTTATCGATAGCGGCCGACTATCGACTATCGATCGATCTCGATAGCCAACGCAATCGCTCAACACTACTTACAACACAAGTGATGCATACAAACTGCAAGTATACTAATGGGGAAAAAAACACATTGAAAACAATGGTATGATACTGATACATTCCCTTTAATATGAATTTAATGCATAAAATATTCATAAAAAATAATGTGAATTCAGCTTCATAAAAATGTGTATGTTTTCTTTTTTTTATTTAGGTTAGATCGTTAGACATCAGTGGTGTTGCTTACCTTGGAGCAAAATCCAGCTGGTCAGAACCCCCTCCCCCGGCATTCAGGATATCGACATATACAGTCAGTTGGTGGAGCCCATAGCAGTTGTTGGGGATAGTGAACTTATGCTGAAGGTGTATGATCAGCCAGGTTACACTTAAAACAGTTCTAAAATAAATGGTATCTTGAGGTTCTCGGGCGGGTTTCTTGGGATCCTTTAAACCCCCGGGAGCCGACACTATACCCCCCTGCCACGCCTCAAAATTATAAAAAATAATATATAAAAACAATAATAAATATATAATTATATACAATAATACACTATACGCCCTTGGGAGGGAGGCTTAGACCTCTCAGGATACAAGACCATTTTTTCGGGTCAATTCAGACACCCACCCTGACCAGATGGATTTGCTTTCCAAGCGGGGGAACCACCCTCGATTCTTCCCTACCGCCCCCCCCTTTTTTTTCCCCCCCCTTTTTTTTTTTTTTTTTTTCCCCCTCCTTTCCTTTTTTCCCCTTTGCTTTGGCGTATGGGGGCTCTTGTCATTGTTGGGGGTTTAATTGATTGTTTTTTTTTTGGGGGTTTTTTTTTTTTTGTTTGATGTGTTGAATAAAAAAAAAAAAAGGGTTATGGGCCTTTTTACCATCATAGAAAATTTGGTTATATGATGTCACTTAAGAGACATAATTTTTTATTACCCCTTAACTCCCTTTAGAGTACCTTAGAATATCTGGGTGACACAAATGTTTCTCTTATTACTGTAATACCTATCTTTAGCATATTCAGCTCCTTGCTTTCTTGTTACATTTGGTTGGACTTATGACCTAATAAACATATTTTCAAAAAAAAAAAAAAAAAAACAGTTTTTTAATATCTGGAACCTTCCCTCCCTCCTGAGAAGATGGGTTATATAATAAATGTATTAATTACAGAATTTCAGACCTATTCAAATTAAATAGTGTAAAATTATATTAGAGATGGGCGATCATCTAACAAAGTGGAATTCGTTTAGAATTTCAGGAAAACTTCTTCGAAAAGAATCGAACTTTGGGTACTTCGGGTGAACGAAGTGTGCTTTGATTGATAAAATGGCTGCGAGCACATGGCGCTACAGGGGGCAAAGCACCCCGGGAGGAAGAAGGGCATAGCCTGCATGACATGTGCAGAGGTGAAGCCAATCAGAGACCGGCGGGATCCTGTGACGTCACCGCACTATATAAGTCCGGCGCGACCCCGGGGAGCTCACACTCCTCTCACTGTGCTCATCAGGAAGGGCTGAAGCGGCTGATAGCTCTTATTGAAGAATTGATTTTTATACAGCGATTTTTTGTGGGGTGTCTCAGCTTATCTCAGAGAATGTTTTCTTAATGTTCTATTTCTAATTTTTTGGGGTATTGGATCTGAAAACCAGTGTGCGTCCACTGCAGCTGCATATACATTCAATATCCAAGTGGGATCTAAGCCATTTTCCTGTTGTTTTCATTTAAAGAAACAGCATTTTTTACAATACAAATACCCACTTCATTTTTGACTGCTCAATTAAGCGTTTGTTTTGCGGGTGTGCTGACCCCAAAAAAACCATCTTTTTCAACGCCAAAATATATAAATTTTTCCTGTAGCCTAATTCAAAGCAAAGGTTTAATTACAACTGTATCTCTGTTGTGTGGCGTAGAAAACACGCAATTGTAACACGCTACAAAGCTACTAGTTTTGTGCGGCCAATTCTTTGGCCCCAATTTACATCCAGGGGTTTAAAATTAAGCGTTGTTTTGCGGGTTTGTGCTGACCGCAAGAAACCGTCTTTTTCAACGCCAAATATATAAATTTTTTCCTGTACCAATTTCACAAGAAAAAGGTTTAATTACAACTGTATCTCTTTGTTGTGTGGCGTAGAAAACACGCAATTGTAACACGCTACAAAGCTACTAGTTTGTGGGGCTCAATTCTTTGGCGCAATTTACATCCAGGGGTTAATTAAGCGTTGTTTTTGCTGGTGTGCTGACCCCAAGAAACCGTCTTTTTCAACCCCAAAAAATATATACATTTTTCCTGTAGCCTAATTCACAAGAAAAGGGTTTAATTAAAAACTGTATCTCTTGTTGTGTGGCGTAGAAAACACGCAATTGTAACACGCTACAAAGCTACTAGTTTTGTGCGGCTCAATTCTTTGGCGCAATTTACATCCAGGGGTTAATTAAGCGTTGTTTTGCTGGTGTGCTGACCCCAAGAAACCGTCTTTTTCAATGCCAAAAATATAAAATTTTTCCTGTAGCCTAATTCACAAGCAAAGTTAATTACAACTGTATCTCTTGTTGTGTGGCGTAGAAAACACGCAATTGTAACACGCTACAAAGCTACTATTTTGTGGGGCTCAATTCTTTGGCGCAATTTACATCCAGGGGTTAATTAAGCGTTGTTTTTGCTGGTGTGCTGACCCCAAGAAACCGTCTTTTTCAACGCCAAAATATATAAATTTTTCCTGTAGCCTAATTCACAAGCAAAGGTTAATTAACAACTGTATCTCTTGTTGTGTGGCGTAGAAAACACGCAATTGTAACATGCTACAAAGCTACTATTTTGTGCGGCTCAATTCTTTGGCGCAATTTACATCCAGGGGTTAATTAAGCGTTTTTTTTGCTGGTGTGCTGACCCCAAGAAACCGTCTTTTTCAACGCCAAAATAAATAAATTTTTCACTGTAGCCTAATTCACAAGCAAAGGTTAATTACAACTGTATCTCTTGTTGTGTGGCGTAGAAAACACGCAATTGTAACACGCTACAAAGCTACTATTTTGTGGGGCTCAATTCTTTGGCGCAATTTACATCCAGGGGTTAATTAATTTGTTGTTTTGGCTGGTGTGTTTGACAAAAATAAACCGTCTTTTTCAACGCCAAAATATATACATTTTTCCTGTAGCCTAATTCATGTCCCGAAGTTTTAATTAAGCCTGTTTTTTTGCATTCACATTTAGTAAAACACACAGTGTTTTTAAACGACACATACAAGTAAATTTTTCCTGGCCATTTGTGGAGCGCAATTTATATCCAAGGGTTACCCAAGCTTGTTTACTGGGTTCATTTGGAGTCAAAACAAGGTTTTATATTTATCATATACAAAATATCATCATCAAACAGTGTCTGTACATTTTAGAACAAACAGTATGTCAGCCAGAGAGGTGGCAGGCTCTCCACATGCGAGGGGCAGGGGCACAAACACTCCTGGAACAGGCCCAGTCGCAGCACAGCAAGGGGACGTCGCAGCAGGGTCACTCGGTGGGGCCCACAACTGCCGCTGTCATCTAGCGGCCGTGTGTTGTTCAGCAACCCAAGGGTTCTTGATTGGTTGACTAGGTCATCCTCTTCCTCCCAGATGACATCTGACAACCCCAGCCAAGATTCGGTGGGAACCTCAGACACAACCATTAGTTGGCATGGCCGGGAGGGGGTCAAGCGGCCCTCACCTGTCCTCAGCCCGCCTCTGTCCCATCCGGTTTCCCTCAGCCAGAGATCTACTATGTGGTCTGGGCTCAGCGCCACTATATAGCGGGGGATGAACAATTTGAGGAGGGCAGTCAGCGGGCTACTTGGCAGCGAAGAAATGGGCCAATATCGCCTGCTTCTTGCAGTAGGCGGCAAAAAAAAAAAAAAGTATAGATGTTGGAGAGTGGCATGGAGGTCAGGGTTGTGAGGGGTTTCAGCCTCGGCATACGAAGTCCGGTGATGGGGGAACAGCATGACGATGAAACAAAATAGATATGATGTAGCCGACCGCACTTGGGAGCCGGGTGGGGGCAAGGGCTCATCATCGTCAGGAGAAGAGGGCGTCAGATTGCGCGTCAGGCAGCAGCGCAGCCAGCAAGTGGGTTCGTGTGGCCGTGAGTCAGCAGGATAGCAGCAGTGGGGAGGTCGGGAGCCAAGCGGCCACGGGGTAAAAAACCCACTTCGCAGGTCCAAAAAAAGTAGCAGCACATGGGCTCAGCGAGGCAGCGGTGCAGTAGTCACTCATGGCGGAGCGTTGGCGGTAAAATCCGATACTCCCCGGTGTGGCAGTTCTTTGCTAAGACACCGAGGAGCCAAATATGGGTTTAGTAGAATCTGTGGCAGAAATTGAAGCGTGGCCCAGGGAGCTAACGTTGGCACCACGGCCCTGCGTCAACACCATGCAGCGTCACCATCCGGTGGCCTGGAGAAACGTGGCTCAGATGTGGTGGGTCCATCCTGCCGCCGCAGCAACAGCAGCAGCAGCAGCGCCCATGGCATGCATGCCATTACAGCCCAGTTCAAGGCTCCACCACCTCTGCAGAAGGGAGCTGTTTCTCTTTGACATCATCTCCCGGTCCAGATGCTCCTGCTCCTCGCTACTCATGGCGCCAGCAGTCGTTCCAGCGAGGCGATTGCAAAGAGACAACACTATGCGCCCAAAACCATCTAAGGTGCAGCAGCTGACCGTGCTCCTGTCCAAGTTGTTGGTACTGCACTCCCTCCCTTTCCAAATGGTGGACTCTGCACCGTTCAGAGAACTAATGGCTTGTGCCGAGCCGAAAATGGAGAGTCCCAAGCCGTAATTTCTTTTCCAAAAAGGCAGTACCAGCAACTTCAAAAATTATGTAGAACAGAAGGGGGGTCAGTCCTTGAGCTTATTGGTTTGTTTTCCCAAAGGGGCACGGCAGCACGGACGTCTGGAGCTGTAAAACGGTCAGGGCCAGTACAAAGTCCTTTAACGGCCACTGGGTGAATGTGCTTCCAGCCCAGGCACACCAACAACTTGGACAGGAGACGCCGCTTTCTCCTCCACGTTGTCAAACTGCTGCAACCTGCGCCAATGTCCGCCTCCTCCACCACCACCACCATCTCAGCCTCCACAAGTACTGCTCCATCATACCACAATGGTAGGGCACAGCGGTGTCACGCAGTTTCTATACCTGGCTTGCCTCGGCGAATGAAGTCACACAGGGGAGGAACTGCCCCCGCGTCATGCAGCAAGAAATCGATGTGTGGCTTTTCTCTCCGCGCCAACTGCAAATCGGAACCATGTTGACGTACAATGGGAGGAAAATGGTGTCACGCTGCACCCGAGGAGGGATGGTCCAAAGCCGCCCTGCATGGCGCAGTGTTCAATCTGGTTGAAAAGGTTCCTGAAGGGCTTCCACCGATCTTCAGAACATTCTTGAAAATGCCGGAAACTGTGCAATGCACTTTATCCATTCGTACAAAGCCAGGAACACCCTTTGAGTTGCAGCGGCAGAACGGCCTCCCCCAACACACTCTGATATGCGATGTTTCCCACCCACTGGAATTTCCAGCCTGCACATTGGACCCCACTGTAAAGACAAGAAAGGCCATTAACGATTTTTGATGATCCAGGCAGACAGAAGTACTCCCCTGTGTAACTTTGATGTCAGCCAGTGGCAGCTCATGCGTGACACCTGCCGTTTGTTGAGGCCATTCGGGGGAGGCCAAAAGTTATTTGTCAGTCCCCCAGGACTACGGGATGAATAACATCATTCTAAATGCTTCATGTCCTGGAACAGATGCTGGAAAATCTGTCCCGGGCAGGGGACTGGAGACGTGGCGAAATACATCTCGGGTCACATGAGTCCGGTGGGGACTGAAATGGAGGAGGAGGACATTGGAGCAGAAGCATTGTCTGGTGAAAAAGAGTGGATTTTCTACCCAGGGACAAGAAAGGAGGAGCAGGAGTCAGCTGGAGGAGGTGGATGGAGAGAAGAAGACGAGGCAATGGGCCCCCAAGCACCGTGGCAGTATACAGTGGAAATGGAGGCCCGGGAGCCCCTCGAGTCACTTGTGCAGATGGCCCGCAGCATGCTTATTTTGCCTGGCTAGTGACAGCCGAATAGTCAGCATCCCGGCAAGGGAGACTTCTGGCTCTCCACCCTATGGACCCTCGCTACCAGTCCAAAATGGGAAGCCTTTTTCCCAGCTAATGAAAAGGGGAAAACCAAACTTAAATACTAATAGGGAAATCCTCCGTAATCATTTGCTGCTGCCTATGTGCGGCATCGTCCCTCCTCCCGACAGGTCGACCGGGGCGTTCCCAGCGCTCAAATACTACTGCCGCGGCTGCTGGGGGAAGGTGGGGGGGTAGGAGCAGTACCAGCTCCATCAGTTTGTAACCTAAGTCTTTGGAGTCACTGATGACAGCTTCCTTCACCCGCCTAGTGAAAGGAGGGCATCGTCAGCAGCAGCAGCAGCAGGACCTGGAGCAGTCCCCCTGAACCAACAGGTTGTGGCCTACTTGGACAGCACTCTGCCACCCAGTTAGAAGATCCGCTGGACTACTGGGCAGCCAAACTGGATGTGTGGCCGCAACTTGCCGAGTTTGCAGTGGAGAAGCTGTCCTGCCCGCCAGTAGTGTGGCATCAGAGCGGGTGTTCAGTGCGGCGGGGGCCTTCGTTACCCAAGGAGAACCCGCTTGTTTCCCCGGGAAATGTGGAACGAATGACCTTTGTCAAGATGAATCAGGCGTGGATCGGCCAGGATTTCCACACACCAATGCCTTGGGCATCAGTCTCGGTTCAAACTACCTTCCTCAGCCACTATTCTGATGCCGCCACCCGCCTGAAAGGGCCCCACCCTCTGCTGACAGTTTTCTCCATCTGCCTACCACCCATCTTTACCAGGACTGGTATTGCCACCCACCTCAACACTCTGTCATTGTGCCACTCTATGACCTCATGCTGCTGCTGCTGTTGCTTTTTCCGGACATCCAAAACTGTGTCATTGTGCCAAATGTCTGACCTCATGCTGCTGCTGTGGCTGCTGCCATGTCCTCCACACTGTGTCATTGTTGCTACTGCCTGACCTCATGCTTTCTGCCGCCGTGACCCCCGCTCTCAGCCATTGTGCCACTCTGTGGCTTCCTCCTGTTTTGTACCCTCCAGAATGTCATTGTTCCACTGCCTGATCTCATGCTGCTGCTGTCGTGACCTCCACACTGTGTGATTGTTTCCACTCCTGTGGCCTAAACCTGTTTTGCCCCCTCCAAATGTCATTGTGCCACTGCCTGATTTTCATGCTCTGCTGTCGTGACCTCCCACTTTTATCATTGTGCCACTCTGTGGCCTTTAATACTGTTTAGCCCCTCCAGAATGTCATTGGTGCCACTGCCTGATCTTCATACTGCTGCCGCCGTGACCTCCACACAGTTGATTGTGCCACTCTGTGCCCTACTACTGTTTTGCCACCTCCAGAATGTCATTGTGACACTGTCTGACCTCATGCAGCTGCTGTCGTGACGTCCACACTGAGTCATTGTGCCACTCTGTGGCCTATTACTGTTTTGCCACCTCCAGAATGTCATTGTGCCACTGCCTGACCTCATGCTGCAGCGGTCGTGACCCCCACACTGTATCATTGTGCCACTCTGTGGCCTTTAAAACTGTTTTGCCGTCTCCAGAATGTCATTGTGCCACTGCCTGATCTCAAAGCTGCCCGCTTTCGTGACCTCCACACTGTATCATTGTGCCACTCTGTGGCCTAATACTGTTTTTGCCGCCTCCAGAATGTCATTGTGCCACTGCCTGATCTCATGCTGCTGCTGTCGTGACCTCCACACTGTGTGATTGTGCCATTCTGTGGCTTCCTCCTGTTTTGCCACCTCCAGAATGTCATTGTGCCACTGCCTGACCTCATACTGCTGCCGCCGTGACCTCCCCCCCCTCTCAGTCATTGTGCAACTCTGTGGATTCCTCGTGTTTTGCCACCTCAAGAGCGGCTGCAGTCATCTGCGTGTTATACTAAAACACAACATTGTATGAAGACCAAACCAAGCTCCCTCTGCATATTTAAGCATGGCAAAAATGGTTCTAAAAGCACCCACAGGCTCTGTGCAGCCTGGAAATAGCTGCTTTTTAATGCGATTCGTGCCGAAGTAATTCGGAACGAAACGAATTTTGTCGGAAAATTCGGCGAAGTGACCGAATCGAATTTTTGAGAAATTCGCCCATCTCTAATTATAGTGCTACATTTTAGTGCTAAACTACTTCCACTAATTACAGCAAACAAATGCTCACCTGAATAGATGGTTCTGAATGTAGTATCATGGGACTGTGATAAGGTGCACAGGTAACTAAGCAGGAAACTGACGTGTTAATTGTCCAAACAAAATTTGTAGACATGCATCAACTCCAAAATGTTTATTTAATATTCATATAAAATGTCCATGAAAGGGATTTTCTCATCATGCAGTTTCATAGAGCCACAGCCAGCTTCAGACTCACACTTCCTGGTCAGGTTTTGGGTGGGTCTATAGCAATGATTAACATGTCAGCTCTGTTATTGCTAGTTATTTCTGTTATATTGACATGACTGCAAGAGATTTATGAAGTGTAGTAGACAAGAGCTCTAAAGAGTGAAAGCTTTTTACTTAAAGGTGTTGTCTCACTACATTGATTCATTTTACCTCAGTCCTGTTTTCTTGATTTCACTTTGAATTCAGAGGTGTTTACTGGCTTCCACTAGGCTGCAGTAGAAGCCAGGTCTGTAGCTATAGCAACCAGTGCTGGCAGGCTATCAGGAGAGATCAAACAGGTCTGTAGCTATAGCGACCTGAGGAGCCGATGCAGCCCATACACGAGGCAATGTCTCAGAATATTTAGGACACTGTTAATGGACACATAGTGCAAAGTGACTTGTTTTTGCAAGATCTTTAACATAAAAAGCAATCCTTGTAGTGAGACAACCCCTCTAAGTAAACAAAGTCCATTTCTAAAAATAAGACTCATCAGGGAGTGACTCCCATGGTTGAACTGAATGACTGACGGCAGCTTGGAGCAATCAGAGATGAGAAAGAGCAGGAGGAAGTGGTCGGCAACCAGAGAAAATTAGATAAAGGAGATAAAATCTTCTTCATCTCCTTACCAAAACAAAATGAAAAGAGCAATGTATTTGGTAATAGTTTTTATTTACCTTTCCCTACATGTTATAAGTTAATCATTGTGGTGAGAAAACCCCTTTAAATAAAAACAAAAATGAATATCCCATCGCTAATATGCTTTGAGCATAAGCTGTAGATTGAAGCATACATATAATACACATGAACATCATTAAATAGCAACCTTCCATCAATGGGAAGTATCATGCAAGTTGTCACGATCAGAGATAGTGGATCCACTGGACCACCACAAGCGATGGCGTAAGCCACGCCAGGGAGCGGAGTCTAAGTAGGTCCCGGTTTTCACCAGAGCCCGCCGCAAAGTGGGATGGACTTGCTGTGGCGGGAGTCTACCAGGTCGCTACCCCTGACATGACTTGCTTGCGGAGGCAGCCGAGGTGTAGCATGGTACAAAATCGGTAGGCAGGCTCGTAGTCGGGGACAGGCAGAAGGTCAGGACAGGCAGCTATGGTTCGAGGTCGTGGACAGGCAGAAGGTCAGGGCAGGCGGCAAAATTTGTGGTCGAAGGACGGAGGCAAACGGTTCGGTACACTGTAATCAGAACAAGACTTAGGAACGCTTTCTCAATAGGCAAAGGGCACTATAGATCCAGCGAGGTCACTAGGAAGAGGCAGGCTTAAATAGGGACAGCGACCGGCAACAGCCAATTACTGGTGCGCTGGCCCTTTAAATTTAACACTGCCGGCACGCGCGCGCCCTAGGGAGCGGGGCCACGCGCGCCGTGGGACAGAGGCTGCAGCAGGCGCGTGGTCGGGTAAGAAGCTCGTGGGACAGGTAGGGGAACGAGCGCGCCTGCGACCCGGGACGAGGGTCGCAGGGGCATCCGTGACACAAGTCAGCTGATTCACAATTTGATGTTATACCTATATCATAGTGTTTGCATACAAATATGACCAAATACAAAATCGTTGGATGTCGAGTGTTCAAATGAAAGATCCAAAAGGCCTCACTGCTAAGCAGGTGCCAGCGTCTATCACCAGTCCTCTCTCTGTCTTTATTTCAATGCCACAAACCTCAAGGCAGATACATTACCTTTATGTACAACCTGGAAATGTTTACTCGGAGTGTTAACAGAGTCAAGGATATGTTCAGCTATTCTTTTCTTCAATTTCCTCATTGTGCAGCCTACATACATAAGTTGAAATTCGATAAATATCATGCACCACAAATTCACTTTCACAATTTATGTAGTCTCTAATTGCATCACTGGATACTGTAATAGTGGTTTGGTACATAAATTTGCACACATTGTAGCATGTAATTGCCTAATGCTTTTTGCCATACAGTTGTCAATTGTATTTTCTGGTACAAAATGGACCTAATACTACCTCTATGTGATTTAAAATGGTAACCCTGGTCTAAAATGTCTATCACTATAGGATCCAGACACAAAATCTGCATATTTTTCCTTAATGTCTCAAAACTAATTACTACACCATGTGATGTATCCTTACCAGATTAGGCTAAGTTTTTTAGGTGGTAAAAGAAAATTGTTCCTATCCCTATTTTTAATAATGTTATCTGTCCTATCCAGACACCAGGTAGGATACTTCCTGTCCTGTAGCCTTTGTTATGTAGAACCAAGTTGTGCTCTTAAATCATTAGGGCGCGTCCTCACGGCACAGGACAAATACCAGTCGGTGTATCCGATCGGCATTTGTCCGGTTTTTGTGCCGTGCACACGGCCGCAATTAGCGGGGAAAAGCCCTCCTACTTCACATTCATTTGTTCATATGCCATCCGAAAACTAGACAGAAGAATGTGCATGATGAATGTTTTTCGGGCCACTGGCGGTTTGAAAAATCGGCAGGTGGAAAACCCATGCTGTGGTGACTGCTGCACGGGTTTTCCATAGCGGCCCGTGTAAAAGTTTGCGGCCGGTTTTTCAGAAAGTTTGCAAAACCGTAAACCGTCTGAAAAACCGTTCGCAAACCGGTGCAATGGGCACATTGCCTTATCCTCTGAGCAAGCTCGCTTGATACGTGTGAATTTGTCTGTCGGAACAGCACGAATCATTTGCTTAGCCTGGTTACTACGTATATTTATGAAGGACAGAATTGCCAACTGCCAATTTTTTGAAATGACCCCTTTCAACAACAAATTGAGAAATGAAATTTCCTATTTGTTAAAGCTGGCCGCAGGGCCGCTGCTAGGGTCACTAAACATCCGGGGCTCAGGCCCTTTGTGTTACGTTTTTGCTCAGTAGAGCTGGGTTCACACAGCATTTTTCACGCCACATGGTGAACTGCAGCTTGTATTTTTACAGAGAAAAAACTTATGTTCCTGTCACTAATTTTCTGCATATTCCACATTGATCCTGTCCATCACCCCCACATCACTGTACAAGGGAAATCAAGCACTGACAAATTTGCATTTTCAAAAGCGCTCACCTCCATATGACAGTCTAAAGGTATTTTCACATGGCTTATTTTGGAGAGCATTTTTCCGTGTATCTTGCGGCGTACTGCGCTTAATACGCGGAGAAATGCTCCCCATAATTATGGTAATCCACAGCTCTCATAGAGAACTATGGATTACATCTCCTCTCCCCGCATGTACAGCACGATAATATTGTACGCGCGGGAGGATAAGTGACATGTCAATTACTTGCGACGAATACGCGCCACGAGTAATGCATGTGTATGGAGGTAACGAAAAAAAAATATTAAATCAATAAAATCATGTTTATTTCTTTATTTTCGTTAGCCAAGGATCAATAGTATGGGTGCAACGAAAATAAAGAAATAAACATGATTTTTTTTGATTTAATATTTTTTTTCGTTACCCCCATATTATCATTTGTTTTATATACACATCGGGACCACTTCTGTAGTGTTATAATTTGATTTAGGCCATGTACAGTTTTATTTCTGATTGCATTAGAAAACCCATAGGAGCGTCGCTCGCTCTCCCATTGGTCCAAATAAACGGCGCCTCTTTTAACTTAGCCAATCACAGAGCGCGCTCGAATTTCTTTTCCCATAGAACTCTATGAGAAAGTAGTTGCGCTCTGAAATTGGGTTAGCTGGACGAGCCCCGCGCCGCTTCAACCAATCAGCTCGTTTCTGCATTTTTACTGTATTTGAACTGTCCCGCCTTTGAATATGATTTGGGCAATTTTTCTCCATAGGATAAAAAATGGGACATTGTCGCTCCTATTTTGATTGGTCAATTCTCCTCCATAGTTATTAATGGACATTGTCGCTCCCATTCTGATTGCTGGTTTTTTGCCAACCAATAAGAATAGCTTAAAAAAATTTGAATTACTGTATTTCCCGCATTCTCTCTATTGCAATTCCCTATGTAGCGCCGGTCTCGGCGACAAACGCGTTGTTTGTGGGTTTTTAAAATGCTTTATTTGTAAAGAAGGGTTCTGCTCTTTAGCTGATAATGTTTTACACTTAATAAAAATCATTTTTTTTATTAATACTTCATGCCCCACGGGGCTGAGGCCGAGATTCAGAGCGCCCATCTCTCCATAGACTATAATGGGAGAAGTAGCTCGCGCTCTGATTGGCTGGGATATCCAAACCACCGCTAGCTGAGCAATCACTCTTTTCTGTCTTTTTTCTGTATTTTGAATTTTCCCGCCGTGGGTTCTGATTTGGTCTAAACTTCTCCATAGACTAGAATGGGTCTTTGCGCTCCTATTCTGATTGGCCGAGCTAGCCAAGCCCCCCCTAGCTCAGCCAATCAGCTCTTTTCTGTCTTTTTACTGTATTTTGAATTATCCCGCCGTGGATTCTGATTGGTCTAAACTTCTCCATAGACTAGAAAGGGTCTTTTGTCGCTCCCATTCTGATTGGCCATAGCTAGCCAAGCACCCGCTAGCTCAGCCAATCAGCTCTTTTCTGTCTTTTTACTGGATTTTGAAAATGTCCCGCCGTGATTCTGATTGGTCAATCCTTCCCCATAGGTTTTAATGGTTCCATGTCTCTCCTATTCTGATGGCTGGTTTATGCCGACAATAGTTTCAGAATTTGAATTACTGTATTTCCCGGCAATTTCCAATATCATAATTCTTGATATTGCGGCGTTCTAGAGTTTTGGAAAGTGTTTTTTTTATTTTTATTTTTATTTTTGAGGTTGAGCTCTTTTCTGACAATGTTTTCCGCCTTTATAAAGGCGATTTTTTCGGAATCATACTCCTGCTGCACGGACGGAGCGCCGAGATTTCTGTCGCGATCTCGATCTGCTTCCTCGCATGTTCGGATCCTGCTTCATTTCGCCTCTGTCGGGGGATTTAGACCAAAAAAAACCCGGTCTGGTTTCGGAGCCCGCGAGGTTACACTGCGCCTGCTTTGCCGACTCGCCATCGTAAAATGCCTCGGAGTTTTCGAGCGCGCCGCGTCCCGTCCCGGAACGCCTAACCCGCGCCCACACGCGCCCCACTGCCTGCCTCTTCATGCGAGGGCAGCGAAAGTGGCGAACGCTGCCCCCTAAAAACCGATCCCTGCGTTTCCCACAGCGGGATTCGGGTGGGGGGCGCAGTATACGCCAAAAAACGGGCGAAAAGCCCGATCATACATGTCACCCTAATTGTATGTAAGCGCTCTGCAGAAATATAAGTGATTACACTGAAGTTACATTTTGTAACTCCCAGGAGGTGTCTTTTCTGATCGTAGTCGTTCTTTTTCCCTTCTCTTCTCCATCCAGTCCAGAGCACCATGATCACTTCTTCCGACCATGACTCGTCTCTGCAGAATTTACCACACAAACATTTTAGTATCCTCACTTTTCCAGCACATATATACTTGGGTGTATGATAGAAAAGTCAGGTTCTGCTGTGGGGAGTCACATATCGTTTCTTTATAAGCTCCCATTAGGTAGCTTTATAGACCCACTTCCAGTAGGTATTTATATAGGTCTCCTCAGTAGGTAAGTATATAGGTTATATGTTCCCAGTAGGTAGATATATAGATAATAGAGTCCCTCAGTGTACATACAGTGTGTACGGAAGGTATTCAGACTCCTTTAATTTTTTTCACTCTTTCTCTCATTGCAGACATTTGGTAAGATCCAAAAAGTTAATTTTTTGGCTCATTAATGTACACTCTGTCCCCCCCATTTTGGGAAAAGAAAAAAACTAAAAATTTTGATATTTTTGAAAATTTATTAAACAAAAAAAAACTGAATGTGGGGCCTAGGATGCCCCTGGCTGGCCTTTAAACTTTTTTTTTTGATTGTTTTTAAAAAGGGGTTTTTCTCACCCAATGTTTAAAGCTTTTAACATGTGGGGAAGGTTAAAGAATATTTCCCCCCAAACTTTTTGGGCTTTTTTAAGGGTTTTTTGGGTTTTGTTTTTGATTTGTTCAGGAGATAAAAAAGATTTTATCTACTGCAGGAGAGCACACATTTTTCTTGGTTACCGACCTGGGAGACATGTTTGAAAACTGTTTTGGTCTAAGAACTTTTTTGTTCCCTTAATAGAAACCCAAATCAGAGGGGGCCCCTTTCATTTTTTCGAGCTTATATGAAATGAAAGTAGAAGGGTTTTTTTGGGTTGTTTTGGGCATAAAAGGAAAGTCTTAAAACCAAGGACATTTTTTTCATAAAGGGCCCCCCCCTGTTCTTTTCTTATTGATTGTAAAAGTGTCTTCCCCCTCATGAGTAACCCAGCTGTGTTAAAAAAAGCAGAGGAGCTTGTTTCCCAAAGTTAATGGAAATTTTTTAAAACCCAAAGTCTGTTTTTTTTGTGCTCTACAGATTTTTTAAGCCCCAATGTACTGTAACGGGGAAATAGCTAGGAATAGAACAGCTGATATACAAAGCACTACTGTTAAAATTTAAATCCACAGCCAAAACGGGGAAATGTGCTAGAACTTTGTTTCAAACTTCTTTTTTTGGAATTAATAAAATATTTTTTTTTTTTAATTTTTCAAGGGGTTCCTCCTTTAAAGATTGTTTTTAAACATTTGGGAAAAATTTTAAAATTCAAGCTTTTTCTAACAAATTAGTCTTTTAAATTTTAAACCTTGGTTAAGAGATATAGGTTTTATCTGCTCTCAGTGCATACATGTTTCTCTGTTTATCACCCTGTTTTCCCCTTTTTGAAAGACAGGAGGCAGGATTGATGTCCCCCGGGAAAAGGGTTTCAGCGGCTTTTTGAGACCCAGAGGGTTTTAAATCTTGAAAAAACAAAGGGGGACTAATTATTTTTTTAGTTTATTTTGAGCTCTGTTTGTCTTTTTTCCCTATAGTTTAAATTCTCTGCAGACAGGGCGTGGAATTTTGAGGCTTTTTAATGGAGTTGTAATGGCTAAAAAAGGGCTTTAAAAACCACCCCCCTTTAACCAGGAAGGTGGTAATGTGCAAAACCTAAAGTCCCGTGGTCTGTGGTTCGATGGTGGGGGAAAACCAACTAAAATTGTGAAAATAGAAAGCGGGGAAATTCCAATCTTGTCCCCCATTACATTTTTAAATTGGTTAGAAGGTGTAAATGGAAAACCGCATTTTTTGTGTTTTGGTTTTGGTAGGCTAGTTGAGATTTTAAAATGAAGGGTTATCAAAAAAAATGTGGTTGGAGATTTAAGTTGTTTTTTCCCTCAGAGACGGGTTTTGGTTTTAAATTTTTCTGTTGGGTGTTTAGAAAAAATGGAGAAATAAAAGCTGAGAGAATGAGAGGGACGGGGAGGAGTTATGGCAAACGGGGGTTTTGAAAAATTTTACAATGAAAACCTGGAGGGGGCAGACTGCCCCATAGAAAAGGTTGTGTGTAAAAGAAAATTTACCCCCTTGGGAGTTGGACACAAGAACTGGATGGTTTCCCCATAGGGGGAAGAAGTGTGGTGGGCAGGCATGAGGGGTTTGGGGTTAGTAGGAGGGAATTACTAAAAGGGAATGTGAGCGTTTTCTGATAAGTTTTTACGGGAAAAGGGGCAAAGAGACTCGAACCGAAAACTTACAACCCTGAAACCCAAGTTTTTTATTCTCCTTGTGAAAAACCCCTCCTCACTTTTTGAGCCTTCTTGATGCTTAATCCCCCAAAACGTAAGTGCCTATTGGGGGTTTAAAACCTTTCAGTTTTTCGCTGCAAAACGAATGGGGTGTTTTATTGTTTGTACCATCTCCTTTGAGCAGAGGTTGCCCACTTTTCCCCAAATTTTTTCCAAATGAAGAAAATTAAGAGGTGCACCCCATGGGATTTAAAAAATCCAGTTTTCCCTTTCAGGATTTTTAGATGTTAATTTCTTTAAACCCAAAATTAAAATAATTAAAAGGGGTTTTGTCACCCTTACCAATGAAATAAACCCTTTATTGTTACTTTACTTTTAGATCCCCGGAATCAGGGAAGAAGGAAATTTGCATGTGAAAACCTCCAAAAATGGTGCCTGCATCCCCAATTTGTATTGTATTTTTGGGGTTTTTAAAGTTTTTAAAATTCAAAATGAGCTTTAAAATTTAAACCCCTTTGGGAAATAAAATGATCACTCGATCTGGCTTTAGAAACCCGGGGATGATGAGTGTTTCAAAAAAGGGAAAATCATTTTTGGAAACTTTTCCCAATTGTAAAGCCCAAAAAGGGTTTTAAGTCAAAAATTTCCCAAACCCTTTGGTTATTTCCAGGAGCCCTGGGGAAAAGGGGGGATACAAAGGGGGGGGAAGATTTTGGAAGGGCTAAAATCTCCTGGAATCAGGAGAAATGGGGTTTGGGGCACCATGTGGTTAAAAGCCCGCAATAGCCCCTAAAATTGGAACCCTCATGGAATTTGGTTTTACTGGAGTTTGGGAAGTCATTCTGTGTTAGTGGCTCTCCACAGCGCAGAGAACCTTCCTTTATGACGTAAAAATTCCCTAGCAGGACATATGGAAAGGATTTGTGTTCATAAGAATATACTGGAAATAAAATGGTTAATTGCCAATTTTTTTCAGTTTCTTTGAAAACCCCCGGTTGTAGGAAATACCCAAACCAGGGTAAATTTATTTTAATTTTTTGTTATTATTTTATTGTCAGTTACTGAATTACCCCAATTTCCCCCAAAAAACCTTGTACGTATTTTTTAAATTATTTAAAAAATGTAAAACTTTTATGTACTGGGCTGACAATAAATCCGTAAACATCATACACCGCCGCTGGCATGTTAATGAAATAAAGTCTATACAGCAAGTCATAAGTGGACAGTAGGGAATGATAAATTGGATTTTGAAATTGTTAATGAAATATTTATTAAAAATGTAGTCATTTGCAATCACACTTTTGGTTGAGCTCTATATTTGGAATTTGCTGATAGTTACTGGAAGCTGCTTGGGGATTGATATTCTCAGCACTATTGTATTGCGATCAATAATTAAATTTAGTGCTGACATGAATCTAGTTTATGCAGCAGTCTGTGACAATCTCATCTCGCGAAATTAATCCTTTCCAATTTATTTAATAGAAGTCTTCAACAATAAAAATAATTCCAGATAAATATCAGTGCTGAATTATCTCCGGCCAATATGACTTTATTATAAATTAAGTGCAAATATTCATTAGTAAATTAGCTGTCAAAGCCAAAAACAGATTTCCTATTTTATTTTATTTAAAGGTAATCATTGTTGCCACTGGTAAGACGGCACTTAACCTTGCCAGGCAGTTGTCCTTAGCTTGTTCCAGAAAAAAATAAAAAATAAAAAAATATTTACAGCAAATTTAAAAGGAAATAAGTAAAAGAAAATTGCTGCGGTAATAGCCCTTCAGTGGCCACATGGCTGTAAATCAGATTTAGAACAATTCAGATGCTATTGTAATCAAAGGAAAGTATAAGCACCCCGTCTTTATTATCAGATGCAGCGTAATCTACCGGCATTGTATTGTGAATAATACATTAAGCATGTTTCTCCGTTTTTATGTCTGGTTTCATTTCAGAAGCTTGGCATGACTAGAATAGAAACATCAATTAAGAAAATTAGAGGGAAAAGAATTAATGAGAGAAAAACAAAAGGTATGCACATCTTCATTGATTAATTTAGTCATCAGTATGTCAGCTGCTAAGTACATTTATTCTGATGAAAATAGAAAATCTATTTCCTTTTTACACGTTTTATACTGTTACATTTACATTTATGTACATTTAATACCAAACGTGGAAAAGAGCATGAAAGGCTTTTGTAGATTTAGCTGACTGTAAAAACTAGAAGTTTAGCTATAAGGTGTGCATGGACCTGGAGCCAAAGGGGACCGCTCTGACACACAAGAAGCCACCAGTATTTTAAATAGCACATTGTAGGTGGAGTCCCTTTAATAGACTGTCTATTCAGGTTTACCCTGTCTTAGTTAGCTGAACTAGACAATGCTTTCAGATGGTAGCCCTTATGCTATCCAGCAGATGGGGCACATGCCATTAGTGACTTCTTTCTTCCTAGCTATGTTCCTATTGAAAGTAAATTCAAATATGCTGAAGAGAAGAGAGATATAACTCCAGCACAATCTATTGGAAAAGCATTCCTTAAAGTAACATATAACCTAACGAAGAGCCTTGAAACATAACTAAGAGTTTAAAGTCAAGCCATTATCATCTGCTGACAGTTGTTCCTGAGTGTTTGCCCCTCTTCAGATAAGAGTTCTGGCTGACTAAGGGATTTTGGATGTAACTCAAAAGGGCTAATGTTCCTCATTATGGAGAGGCACTATAAAGCTGTCTGGAGATGTAAGAGCCATGAATACTCCATGTAAATTTCAACATATCCAAATAAGCTCAAGGGAAGTGAGCTATGAGTCCAGCACTAACTATAGCAATTAACATTCCTTAAAGTCACATTTGACCCACCAAGGAGCCTTAAAACATCATTAAAAGTTCAAACTTAACTTGGGTTCCATCTGCAGACAGCATTTTCTGCGTGTTTGTCCCTCTTTTCCGTGCATATTACGGTTTTAGCTGGCTAATGTTCCCCATTATGGAGAGGTACCATGAAGGTGTATGGACTTACAAGTCATGAATACGTCAATAAAATTTAAACATATTCAAATATGTTCAAGGAAAGGGAGCTAGGACTACAACAATACCTATAGCAAGTAGCATTCCTTAAAGTCACATCTGACCCAACAATGAGCCTTGAAACATGACTAGGAGTTTAAAGTCAAGTCAGTTTCCTATCTTCAGACAGAGGTTTTGGGGTGTTTACCCCTCCTTAATGCAGAGTAGTTGGCTGGATGAAAGGCTTTAGATGTATATTAACTCTTTCGAGCTTAACCCCTTTGAGCTTTCCTAGTGCAAGTAAAGACATGCAATGGAAGGCATGATGCTTGTTTTAACACATCCTTTTATTAGCTAACCTCCATTTTAGCGCCATATTGCTATTCAGAAAATACCAACTTCTTGCAGCGGTCCCTCAAGTCAAAATTTTAATTGTTTTCATAACAACCACTATAAGGCTATGTTCACATGGCTTATTTGCAGGGCGTAATTATGCCCCGCAATTACGCCGTGTGGACGGGAGCGGGGGCGGGAGAGGGTGGCCGGCACCTCCCCGGCCCATAGACTATCATTGCTAGCGGCGCGTATACGCCGCTAGTAATTGACATGTCACTTCTCTCCCCGCTCGGCGGATTTTCCGAGCGGGGAGAGGAGACGTATTCCATAGTTCTCTATGAGAACTGTGGATTACCGTAATGACTGGGCCATATTTCAGCCCGTAATTCGCACAGTACGCCGCGAGTTATAGGCTGAAATACGTGCCCAAATAAACCGTGTGAACATAGCCTTAGTTGAAAACATTGTATATTCAGACCATAACACTATGGAACACTGGTAATTGATTCTAAAGCATCAAAATAATAAAAAGTGAGAATTTATTTAGAATAAAGCAAACAACTAATACACATAAAACAGGTCCTTACAAATTAAAGTCAGAAAGAGTTGCTGGAAGCTGGAAACCACTTTTTACGATAGGAACAGGAACTCTTCGTGGACCTGTACAGAACATGTGGTGTATCAGAAAAGTAAAATTGAGCCTGCCAGAGTTTTGTTCATAAATTTTCGGAGGGCTATTTAGGTTGGTGGCATTTTTTGAAAAAAAATACAGCATGCTTCTTGTTAAAACCTGAAGGACGCCATAAAAATGCATATTACAAAATAAAAAGTCACTAAAATGTGATGAAAAACTTGAACTTTATTGTGTTTTTAAAACTACAAAAAAATTGTATGTGTCAAGGAGGCCGTTAACAGCTATTCCCACACAATAGATCTGTAGTGACAGACATATGCCATTAATGTCTGCTAGGAGGAGATTCAACCTCTGGGATGTCCACCTTCTGGGAGAACGTCTGACACATCCAGGTGGAAACTGCACAGCGAGATGGTCGTATATGTCCATAGCTCTCATTTTATTCTGTGGTTGAATAGAAAACTATATGAACAAATGATTATTTCTGAAAATGGGCAATTAATTTTGTAATTTCATTATTAAAAATCTATTTGTTCAACTACATATTTTTGTTCAATTAAATTCTTGTATAATAACCTGAATCAAATTAATACAATTCACACGTAGTTTGATTAAGTGTTAATCCTGTAAGTCTAGCCAAAATTTAATTATAAGAAATCAGTTTCCTTTTTTTCTGCCAACTACTCATAGATGTATTTAGACATAAACATGTATAAGTGGAAAATCCAAAAGCACCATGTCCTTCATTCTGGAATTGTCACTGATCTGCATTTCACCTAAATGGCCAAAAAGCAGAATGTCATTAGATTGGAGTTGGAAAATGTATAATCCATCCTCATGTCCTTCTTTAGTAGTCACACAATTCCTCTCTTTTCTGATATAAAATGAAACAGTCAACCCCCAATGCTGTTAAGTGGTAGGGTGATGTCTTAAATGAATGGACATTCTGTACAGTGGTTCTCAAGTTACAATGGCCTCAGGATATAATATTTTTAACATACAATGGTTATTCCTTGGACACTGTATGATGAGTGTGGTTTCAAGGTACAATGTCTCAGACACTAATCCAGTCAGTTATAATGAACAATTAACTTGTAAAACCTCTTTATTAGTCCAGTGAATGCAGTGATTGGCAAACTAGTGGTGCCTCTCTACAGTACAGTGCAGTATTACATCTCCTATACTGTACTGGTAAGATTGTGTAATAACCCATAGTGAAACAAGTACTGTGTCAACATGGGCTGAAAAGCCACTCTGCCTAGCTGAAGCCACTTCTCCAAAAGAAACCCATAAAGCCAGACCAATGGTTGCAATTGCACACAGGAATAAATACATTTTTGGAGACATGTCCTGTGGTCTGATGAAACTAAAATTTAACTGTTTGGCCATAATGACTATCGATATGTTTGGAGGTAACCAGGGAGAAGGTGTAAAGCCCAAGCACACCAGCCAAGACGTGAAACACGGGGGTGGCAGCATCATGTTGTGGGGTTGCATTGCTGCAGGAGGGACTGGAGCACCTCACAAAATAGATGGCATCATGAGGAAAGAAGATTATGTGGCAATACTGAAGCAACATCTCAAGACATAAGCCAGGAAGTCAAAGCTTGGGTGGAAATAGGTCTTCCAAATGGACAATGACCCAAAGCATACTGTAAACTGGTTACAAAGTTGCTTAAGGATAACCAAGTCAATGTTTTGGAGAGGCCATCACAAAGCCCTTATATCAATCCTATTGAAAATGTATGGGCAAAGATGAAAAGGCAGGGGCGAGCAAGGCGACCTACAAACATGGCTCAGTTACACCAGTTCTGTCAGAAAGAATGGGTCAAAATTCCTACCAACTATTGTGAGAAGCTTGTGGAAGGATTTCCAAAATGTTTGACCCAAGTCATACAGTTTAAGGGCAATGCTACAAGATACTAATGTAATGGATGGAAACTTTTGACTTTGCAGAAAGTAATAAAGCTGCCTTAAAAATTCTCTCTCTTTCATTATTCTGGCATTTGGCAAATATAAATAATTTTGGTTCCTAATTGACCTAAAATGGGTAAGGTTTATTCTGATTTCATGTCAGATACTGAGAAAAACATGCAGATGTGCCTTTTTATATAGTGTATGTAAACTTCTGGTTTCAACTGTATATAACTCAGTAAGGGGAGATGCATAATGCATGGAAATCCAGAAGATTTTCCATTACAAAAAATCAGCAGATTACTGTAGGTAAATCCGTGTTGACTAATCTGCACTAAATCATGTGATTTTGTTGCAAAATTGCAGCTGCAGATTTTGGAGCAGAACATGCTACTGTTAACAAAAAGTAATGTTTTTAAAATCTGCCTTGAGGATTTAGATTCAGGTATATAACAACTACTGATTTATTGTGCAGTTTATCCATAACATAAATTAACATGTGGATTAGTTTTGTGCTTTGGATTTATTCTGGCATCATTTACCCAACCCAAATTTTGGGCCTGCAGACTGCTGGAAAATAGACTTTCTTTTTCCAATCTGACTGGCAAGCTTTCATTTGGTGATTTTCCCACAGGTTGTAGATTGATTGCCCAAAATTTAGGTCAAGTGAAATGATCCCAGACCCAATGTGAAGTTGATTTTTAAAATCTACTTCAATTTCCATGCAAATTCTGTGTGAACTTTTTCTGCAGCATGTGGATTAGATTTTATTATTTTATTTGCAAATTAAAGATTTTATAACACACTCTCTATAAGATAGAGTTGAAACCTTACATCTTGTGTATTTTTTGGACATGGTCAAATACATTTTGGACTTTTTATACTTTATATTTATTTGTTAAATTTATATTTTTTTTATTTTCCACAGTGACCGCCAGTCACTGTGACAGCCAGTTGATGGTTGTTCCTCTGGGTTGCAGGTGCCCACAGGTTTTGAGCACCCTAGTTTTCACCCTTTAACCCACATGTAGGGATATGGTCTTCACTTAAGGAAACTCCCAGGTCACTACCCCTGATGCAGTCTGTCAACAGCTGATGTCCAAATTCAATACCAGAGTAGACGAAAGGCAGAGTCGGGCAGGAAATGGGTCGAGGCAGGCTAAGTTCTAGCAAAGTAGAAGATAAAGCTAAAGGTCAAAGCAGGCAACAGACAAGTAGCAAAAATAATAGATAAGCCAAGTAGTGTTGATCGAACTGTTCTAGAAAAGTTAAGTTCTAGTAGAACTTCTCTAATTTTTACAACTCGAACCAAACATTTAACTGTTAGTTCAAGTAAAGTTTAGTTCAAGTTGGACACGCCATTTTCAGTTTAGTTTTCAGCGGCTTTCTGAACTTTTGGCCGCCATCTAATCACCTTTTTGCACTTTTGGTGGCCATCCAATCAGTGCAGAGCACAGAGAAATGTCAAAAACGTCATTACTGAGGTGTTGGACTCTTATTGGCTGCTAAAATCACATGACTATGTTATATATATTTCACTGTATTGCCTTGTGAACGGCATTTTCAGCTCAATCTCTGTACTGTACAGACTGCTATTAGTTAGTTAGATAGCATTTTCCTCTCCATAGACATCAATAGTTAGGGAGATTGGTATTGCTGGCTGCATCTTTCCCACACCCAGAAGCTGTTATTTGGTGACATTTGAAGGCCACATAATGCCTAACTCTCATATACATGGATATATATTATACAGAGTGCTTGGGTTTGAAAAATCATACTCAGTGCCCAAAGGTTCAGTTTTTGCAGTTTTGGGGGTTCAGTAATTATATAACACACCCTCTCCAAATCTCCTATTGTCAAAGGGGCTTTTGGGCCCCATCAGGATGCAGGCACCATAGCAACTGCTACCGCTACACCTCCTATAGTTACGCTCCTGCTAGCAAGCTGTCTTCATCTTTTCAGTTAGCCATTGAAAGGAATTATTTTAGCCTCTCAATTTTTTTCTGTCACTTAAAGCCAAATTTTCTTAACTAAGTTGTTCCATGTATCCGGTTTACTGTTAAGGATGGTAATTCCAGCATCTCCTCACCTGTATAGGTATAAAAATTAACCAGAACATCTTCTCTTATAGAATTTAATGGGGTTCGAAGGTTGAGTTCGAATAGAACTTCGAATCAAACTCACAAAAGTTTGCGGTTCTAATAGAACTAGAACTTTTTACTGTTCACTCAACACTAAAGCCAAGGTTAATGCCAGGAATCACAACACAGAATTCACAAGCACAAAGATCAGCCATGGAAATAGAGGAAGTGTCTAAAAAGTCACAGGAGTCCTGTTAGTGGAAGTGGATCAAATCTGCTCTTTAAATCTGTGACAACTGGTTAGAAGTAGTAGTAGAGAGCAGCTGCAGCAGAGACTGGGCACAAGCTCAGCCAATGAAGCAGAAACAATAGAGGAGAATGCTGCATGGAGTGGTGCAGAGATAAGGAGAGTTCAGCTCCACAGGTGTACAGCTCATACAAGACCTAGCCCTAAAATTGTAATAAACCTGTATGTCTATTACATGACCATAAAAAAATTTTTACAACCGGAAGTAAACTTTGTAAGTCACTATTGAATGACTGTAAAATGAAAATTATATAATTTTATTAAATTATAATAATTTTATAAATTACATATTTTTTATCCTATAAAAATAAGCTTTATTTCCCAAAACTATAATAGCTTTTTATCAGTGAAGTGCTGCAATAGTGTTTGTTAAAGGTGGAGTTTTATTTCATGAATAGGGCACTTGGTGCAGTTCAGTGTCATTTGCTTGGATGGGGTTGACTGCAATACCAGACGCAGTCCATGGATGGGAATGGTGCTATTTATTTCAGAGTGCCCCCCTTATATGGGTGGACAAAGAGGTGAGAAAGCGACTTGTGGCACAGCGACCATGGGTGGTCGCATGGTGCTGTCACTAGGTGACGTACTTCGAGAGATCTGGCAGAAACGTGCCACCAAGGGCCGGGTCTCGGTGGGGGAAACTAGGTATTGTTGGTCAGCAACAATAGGCTGCTGACCCTTGTGCGTAGTATGGCTAATGTCCAGCCATTATGGGCTGGCTTTTCCCAGAACAGCTTCAGTGGGTGGGTGGCTGTTCCCACGTTCCAGGTCCCCGTGTTCCAGCTCAGGTATAGGGTAGGTCTCTGGAGGCCTATTAAAGGCCTCCTACTCCAGGTGATCTGGGGGTTGTGGTCTGCTAGCTGGCAGTGCAGCAGACGAGCTGGAGAGAGAGGCTCTGGCCCCCGGAGGCTTGCGAGAAAGCTGACTGTAAGGTCTCTGATTTTGGCAGGGTGCTATGCAGTAGGCACAGACCCATGGTAGTTGAGGGCATACTGTTTTATGCTTAGTTAGTGGCCAGACGGCCTGAGGTTTTTGTTTTCTGTTACTGTGCTAATAAAGCTGGCTGTGGCCAGTTTAAACCAGAAGCCTTTATCAGTGTGCCATCCGTTTAACACAAGCGGCGATCCGTGAGCAAAAATACCGCCTAGGATGGCCCAAGAGGGCGTCCAAACGAATGTGAGCCGTCGCAGACTGAAACATATTGTACATACCATAATGTGTCTCCTTTTGTCAAAATCTGAAGTCTTACAATGCATGAACACAAAGTTCTATATAGAATAAAGTTTACTATTGTGGAACTGAAAAGTACAGAAAGTGCCATATTCAAGAATTTCAGCCATCAATGCATAGCGTTTGAAATCACATTTGAAATAATTTCAGTAATAAGCATATTTATGTAGCAATCATGAGCATTTTGTCCGTAAGTTGTATTTGCACAATGACAGTTACAATGTATATTAAACTAAACTAAAATTGTATATTTTAGCTGAAGCTTTCATGATGTCTCTGAGGATTTTTTATCACAGTTATTTCATTATAATAGGTCCATTTCCTCATCATTCAGCATTTAGCAATAAATGGTGCTAAAACATATGATAAATGTACGAACATTACACAAATAGCTCTTTTATTTCCCATTACTTCTATATAAAATGGACATGAAGTAATTTATGGCCCCGGTTTAACATTAAATTATGCTTAGACATGAAACAGGTGCTTTTTAGAAAAAAGAAAATAAACTGAAGCCAAATTATCTCTTGATTTAAGCTACATAATGAAATATGAGCTATGCTGGTATAGTGATTGCCTATAGACCCAAAGACACTGTATGCTATGGTATAGGCTTCATGTACACTGCAAAGCTTTAATGTAGACCACAGCTTAATGGTTTTGTTTACTGTAACATAAATAGCAGTAATATTAAAGGGGTCATCTACCGCCTCTTCTTTATTGTGCAGTATGTTAATGAGGAAAAAAATAAAAACGCTTACCTCCGAACTCTTCTGTGGATTTCCAGCTCCAGCAGAACAGAATGTCATCGCTGCATGGGACAGGCATGATATCACCGTTCAGAAGTCAAGTCCAGAGAAGTTATTTGTACTTTATAAGGGGTCATTGTTTTCAATAGAAAAAAAAGCATTGCCTACCTTTAAAATCCCTCTGTATTGCTGTTTCAATAGTCACTGAGTCCTGCTGTTCACTACTTCATTGTTATGGGAAATTTAATTCAGCCACTGATAACCCGACAGCCAGCGATTGGCTTAGTGGCATTTTTTCATTGAGAGAACAGGGCTGTGCCAGTTTTTGGACTGAAAGGACACCAGAATACTGGCGAAGCCCCATACATACCTGTCACCCATAGTGTTTTTGGCGCCTCTTTGTGATGTCCATTAGGATACCATAAAAATGTATAACTATGTTTGCCTTATAGAAGTCTATGGCAAATCCCAACCCTGCTGGGGTATCCATCAGGGTAAATTTTTATGATATCCCAACTGATACCACAAACGAGGGCTGAAAGCACTATGTGAATGGGGCCTAACATACAACATGATTCCTCAATAGAGGGACAATGCCATAAAGGAGTGGCAGAAAAATGTATATAGAATACATGTGACACAGGGTAGTACTCTCGTTTATATCAAGTGTGCTATAGACATTAGTAGAAATTGACAAGCAAAGTGAGTGGCACCAAATCTGTGTCATTCATTATGGAGTGACCGTTACTTTTGATTTTTTATGCTTATCTAGTATACATGATGGTGCTGTTCCCTTATGCTATGGATAAAATAAAGTTTGAATACATTATTTATCTACTGAATATCAGAATGCTAGATAATTTGTCTTGAATGTCACAAAACATATACAGCTATAGGTCCTAATATTTCAGAACTTGTTCAACATCAGTAGTTGTCACTAGTTTTGCTCAAATCTTTCCCAGCTAAGTTCAGTAATGATTCGACTGAGCTTGTGAAAAAATGTGGGACTTCCCAACGCAAAGTTTTTTATTCTGGCCCTAACCCTGACTTGATTTTTTTAATTGTAGTTGAATGACCTTACATACCCGTTCCCCGATACTGTCGTTCCAAAGTCACTTCTGTCTGATGTCTCTTCTGGTCCAATGCCACAAAGGTAATATAATTGACCATTGTGCCGGAAATCACGTCAGACGCAAGTGACATCGGAGCGACAGCGCAGAAGGACCGGAAACCTCGGGAAATGGGTGGGCTAGCTCATTCAAATTCAGCAAAAAATAAAACTAACCCAAACTCCATTATAGGCTGGATACACACTTGTCTACTTTGGTCTGTATTTTACTTCCGAATTTATAAAAGAAAACCAGGAGATAAACCTATAGGGAAAAAAGGTTTAATGGAAAAATTGACACCTTGCATGTTTTGAATCCACTCCTGGTTTTGGCCTACTGATGTAAGGTACTGACCAAGATAACAAGTGTGAATGCAGCTTTAGGGTTATGGTTATGGTTCACTTTTTGGCAAATATCACAAAAAAAAACTATTTGTGCTGACCTGAATCAAAGTACTTGGACTTGGATCAAATTTGGCTTCCACTTCAATCCGAAACACAACACTAATTGTCACCAGGAGCATTACTGGGCAGTGTTATCTGGAGCTCATGTCCCGGATAAAGTGCCTGCCGGCCTGAATTAGTTGTCCCCTGGCCCTCTCTTAAGAGAACCAACAATGCAGCAACTACTAGTGACTGAAGCTGCGCCACCTCAACTTCCTGCGGTACCGCACAGGGAAGTATCAGGAGAGCAGTGTACTCAATGCCTCTCCCATATGCTCGGCCCAGAACCCACGTACTGTGATGCTGCTGGGGCTGTCTTTAATAGGTAAAGGAGGAGAAGGAGCAAGGCTGCAGTAAACAGCCATGAGCTCTGGTGCCTAAACTGCTCCTCCTCCCATGTGCGTCAAAACCCCACAGAGCAGTGAGAAGCTTTTGGCATGTATGTAAGGTACAGTATGTAAGCTAGGCAGGGTGTCATACCCTTTTTCATCACCATATATTTATATCTGGGGGTCAATATTATTTAACTGCAGACTGACTGTCAGCTCCGCGGGTGGGTATTGTATTTGTAATGTACATACAATACTGACCTACAGAGCTGACAATCATACTGCATTTGTGTAATATTGATCATCACTGTGGGTCAGTATTATATATTTATTGTGCAGCCTGAGGATCACATGTATGAAAACTATCTAGGTCTAAGACTTTCTTTGTTGGCCATAGCAACCAATCAGAGCTCCCCTCTTATTTCATTTAGTACTGTGAAAAAATAGGGGGAGCCCTGATTGGTTGCTATGGGCAACAAAGAGGGTTTTAGACCTAGACAGTTTCATACACATCCCCCTGAGTATCCGTTCTGTGAGTCAGTGTTATAAATGTATTACTTATATAACACTGACCCTCAGAGCTGACAATAGGTCTGCAGTTATACAATATCGATTAGCACTGTGGGTAAGTATTATATATTTTTAGTGTAGGTTGTTAGTTCTGTGAGTCAGTATAATACATGTGTATTACTTATATAATATAGATCCACAGGGTTGACAATCAGTCTGCACTACGCATATACATATACAATACTGACCCAGAGGTGTCTCTAGGCCAATTCACACGGCAGCTGCCCCAAATCACCTGCATTTACTGTCAGGCCCTGGACAGCAACAGGTTTTTTAAACTGTATGCAAACAACTTTGATCAGAGAAGGCGTTACCTGTTTGTTACTGGTTGTAACTGCACTGTAATCACTGTGCAGAGCCTGTGTACACTGGTGTCTACCACTATATAGTCACTATATGGAGGTAATATACAATATGCAGAGCCTGTGTACAACTGGTAGTCACCATGTGGTGGTGACATGTGGTCATGGTCTGGCAGTATTATTTGGTCTGTATGTAGTAGTATTATTGGGATTTTTGGTCTTGGCATTGTGGGATTTTTTTTCGTAACAGAATTATTGTAATATATATGGTATATTTGCTCCATGTATAGGTGTATTATTTAGTAACTGTATGACTACTATTTAGAGGTATCACATTATTGTATATAAATGTGGCTTTGAAAAGTCAAATTTGTCAGCACTGATTTTAATTATACAATATACTGTGAAAAATTAGTGAAAGGAACAGACTTTTTTTTATCCAAAAAACTGCATGCCTCCGTTTACAATGTGCAGTAAAAAATGTTGTGTGGATCCAGTCCTTTTGTAAAAAATGTAACAGGTAGGACCTGTGCCCTGAATGTTTTAGGACTCAAGCAACGCTCCAGGTTAACACTGTGGGCCACATGTATGAAAACTGTCTAGGCCTAAAACTCACTTTGTTGCCCATAGAAACCAATCAGAGCGCCCTTCTTATTTTTCCAGAGCACTATATGAAATGAGAGGGGCGCTCTGAATGTTTGCTATGGGCAACAAAGAAAGTTTTAGATCTAGACAGTTTTCATATATGTAGCCCTACATCTTTATATGGCAATAGCATTTGCTACGGCTGCCACCCTGGAGGCTATACCTATTGACATACATAGATGAATAGGTAGAAGTATGCTTTGTTGGTTTAATAAATTCATGTTATGTATCATAGCTGATGTCAATTATGATGAGTTACTTGTAATTTGACATAGAACTCGGCCAGAAGACTGAACACAAAAGGACAAAAACATCTTATTGTATGTGAAACAAAATCCCAATATCTATATTCATGTGTATTACAGAAAAATCTAATTAGTGGCACTAGACCAGCATGTATTTTACAACAGCCTCCCTATTGTTTCCTCATTGGAGCAATATAGTGTTAAGAAAAGATTTTAAAGAACGCCTGTACCATTACTATCTGCGATCAGCTATTATATTCACTAAATCTGGTCACACAGGGTTTAGGAATGACTACAATGAGAATTCTATTAATCACATGTTCAGCTAAGACACCTTGATGGACAGTATTGTTTAGATCAAAGACAGGAAAGACATGACAGCCCTTATTCATTATTCAATCCTCAGAGGAGGCACGTACAGAGCATGAAAGTCTATAGTGGCTTCTTTACATCTAGAAACGTTTATCTGCTTGAAATGCTCTGGGGTCCTTATTTTAAATATCTTAAATACTCAGCTTATTAAATTATCATGATACAAGATGGTAAACAAATGGGACGGAGAGCACGATTAGGATTCATTTAGAGTCTTTTTACTAGATAAAATATGTACAAATAGATTTTGTTAATAATTCAAGGCTAGAAAATTGTACAGATCTAATTATTAATTAATTCTTAATTATTTATTTATTAAATAATGAAATGATTTTCTGTAAATCAGTAAATGTAACTGTTAATCTTGCACTTACATGAGTAAGATAATCATTAGCCCCTGTGCACTTAGGTATCTGATGAAAAAAATTAGCTGCAATCAAAACAGATTTAAAGGGGATATCTCTTACCTCAGTCCTGTTTTCTTGCTTTCATTTTGAATTCAGGGGTGTGTTTACTGGCTTCTACTAGGCTGCAGTAGAAGCCAGGTCTGTAACTATATCAACCAGTGCTGGCAGTCTATCAGGAGAGATCAAACAGGTCTGTAGCTATAGCGACCTAAGGAGCTGATGCAGCCCATACAAGAGGAGATATCTAGGAATAGGTAGGACACTGTTAATGGACATATATTACAAAGTGACTTGTTTTTGCAAGATCTTTAACATAATATACAATCCTTGTAGTGAGACAACCCCTTTAAGCTGCAAATGTTTATCTTGTGCTGCAAATTTTGCTGCGGATTAGATGAGCATTCAATGGGACTAATCCCCACCCTGTTTACCAATACAGTTTATGTACAGAGCCCTTAGGAAAACTAGGTCAATAAGTGATATGACTTTTTTTTTACAGTGTGCAGATCTTTTAATACCCATAGGGAACATTGACATAACATAAATACCAGCATGATTCCACATGATTGCACGTGGATTTCAAATCAAATATATATGTGAATTCTGCACTAAACGTTGGGAGAAATGTATGTCGCAATTTGCAGCAGTATTCTGGGCAAGGCTTCACAAAAGGGATGTGTACTGCCCAACCACTTTGCTAAAGTTTGCACCTAAAAGTGGCGCAAATTATGCCAGAAATCTTCTCTAGGTCTCCGGTGGATTATTTTTTTAAGACAGGCTCACGGATACTGAAAGATTTGATGTGTTTTACTCCTGTGCACTGAGCATATTTTCTGCCAGTTTTAATACATTTCCCTTTATATGTGCTATGCTGTCATTTAAATAGGGTCTAGCGGTATGCACACCAGACTTTTAGGCGTGTTTTATACACCAATTTATTCATAGTACCTTAAAGAAGACCTATGACATTTTTTGATATGTCTAAGTTCTCATTAAATAATAATTCTGGAGCTTCTTCTCTTATAACTCTGTGTAGTGGGGTTCTTCTGTTATTCCTCCTAGATATGTATTACTGAATCAGTCAGATGGGTGTAACCATTCTACTTATCAAAGTGGTGTGTCCCTGCACATACTGACTGTCAGCACTGATTGTACAATGTCAGATTGTGCAGGGAAACACTCCCAAACAGTAGCAACAAACTGATAGATGAATTTCTAGGAGGAATAACAGGAGAAGCACACAACATAGGAAATATGCTTCAGAATTGTTATTTTACAGGGATCACAAGTGTTTACTAACAAAAAAGGAAATACGTTATCTTTAAAAAAAATAAAAAAAAGAAAAGAAAAGCATAGAGCTAGATTTGCTAGCTGAAGAGGTGCCAAGGTGAACCCTGTAGAATGTTTACTATTTTTATACCACTTTTAGAATGGTAGATTTTTGACCAACTTTATGTGCCAAGAATAGTGTGCATCATTGTTAATATATTCCACATCTTCAACTTGACAAAGCTACAGAGATTGGGCCATAATTATCAAAAATGTTTAATAATAAAACTGTCTTTTTTGTCCATAGCAACCAAAAAGAGTTCAGCTTTCACTTAACCCCTTACCACTGTAGCCAGTTTTGGCTTCTCTGACAGATCCCCATTTTTTTTAAATCTGGCATGTGTCACTTTATGTGAGAATAACTTTTTGACACTTTTACCTATCCATGTGATTGTGAGACTGTTTCCTCATGGCACTTTGTGCTTTAAAGAGAACCTTTCACATAGTTTCTGCCCCCTTGCTGAGGAGAGCACAAGCAAGTGTCAGACCTGCTGTTTCCAGCACTGTGTCCCTTATTCTGTAAGGCGCTGTAGTTTTAGAGCATTTAGTTCTCAAATCTGCAGTTTTCAGCCAGAAAAGAGTCATTCAAAGAGTCAGTTTTTTCAAACCCCGCCCACCTGAGGCTAGTCCTACCTACCTCAACTGATCAACGTGTTACTTTGATTAGGTAGAAACATGTGAATAACTGTCAGTGGGGGGGGGCTAGCCTTTGGTGGGCGGGGCTAACACATACTCATGAATAAGATTTGAGGGGTAAATGCTCTAAAACTACAAACATCTTACAGAATAAGGGGCACAGGGCTGGAAACAGCAGGTCTGTCACTAGCTTGTGCTGTCCTCAGCAAGGGGGGCATAACCTTTGTGACAGGTTATCTTTAAGTTAGTAAGAAATTTTGGTCCAAAAAGTCCTTGTTTAGTTATGAAAAATATAAAAATATCGTGAAAAATTTGAAAAATGTACCGTTTTCAAACTTCAAAAATTTCTGTGTGTAAGACCGATAGTTATTCCACTCAAAATAGTTTAGAGCGTCGCTTACTGTGTCAATCACAGGGAGGAAGAGCTCATTCCTCCTGCCTGCAACTTCGCTGACGTGACCATGATAGGTCGTGACAGCGAAGGGTTAATCACCCGCAGAATGAGGCCAGCGGTAATTTATTGCTGGTCCCATGTCATGATCATGCGGAGCTTGCTTGTGAGCCCGCACGATTAGCAGGATGTACCAATACGGGAACGCACTTTCCGCTAGGACGTATGGGTACGTCCTATGTCGGGAAGGGATTAATCTGCTCTGATAAAATAAAAGCCAAGCTCTGATTGGTTGCTATGGATGACAAAGACATTCTTACTGTTAGGTTATGTCTACACTGTATAGGAAAAAAAACGGCCTGAACGCGGCCATTTTTTCTCTGATGCAGGACCGCAGATTTTGTCACGCCTTGTGCAAAAACCGTGGCCACTTCTCGTTTTCTTGATGTCACCCATACAATTGTATTGTATGGGAAGACAGCAAGAAAACGAGAAGCACCGGCGTATTATACAACATGTTGTATAATGCGCCGCTGCCGAAAAAAAAAGCAGAGAAAAGATGAGCTGTGGAGACTGCAGCTCATCTTTCCTATTGCTGTCTATGGAGCCGCAGGAACGATCGTATCCTCGGCAGGGCCGTATTTCCCACTAGGCACTCGTGAGCACATGCCTAGGGCGGTGCCTGCTAGGGGGCGGCACTGCAGCAGGAGTTTATTTAAAATGTTTTTTTTTTGTTTCTTTTTCTTCCCCTTCCGGACACCCGACCCCCCTCCCCTCCCTCCAGTGGTCTGAGCATTGCGGTAGGGGGGGGGGTGTTGGAGGTTGCCGCCGCCGCTAGTGACTTTTATCATTGGTGGCAGAGGTGGAGTTTGGTTTTTTTTGTGCAGAGCGGCAGCGGACAACGGAGCGCCGGTAGGGACATATCACTTCTCCCTTTTGGCGCTCCGTTGTAATGACAGGCAGCATCAGCAAGTTGCGCTGTTGCTGCCTGTCTCTTCAATGGCGTGGCGCGGTGCTGGGAAGGAGGGGGCCGGCGCTGTCCCTCCTCCTCTCCCTCACAGCGCGCGCCCGCCACTGAAGAGCGGAAGCTGCCGCCGGCCGGGACGAGAGGGCGGAGCAGCTCTGCCCTCCCACTCAGCAGCGCACGGACGGCGCCGAAGATCGAGGCCTCCCACTCTGCAGGACAGGTAAATGAATCAGAGGGGGAGGGGGAGACATGTGCAATGTGACTGGGAGGGGGGGCTGGAGGCAGGTGCAATGTGACTGGGAGGGGGGCGGGAGGCAGGTGCAATGTGACTGGGGGGGCTGGAGGCAGGTGCAATGTGACTGGGGGGGCTGGAGTCAGGTGAAATGTGACTGGGGGGGCTGGAGGCAGGTGCAATGTGACTGGGGGATGGCTGGAGACAGGTGCAATGTGACTGGGGGTGTACAGCAATGTACAGTATTGATCACCGCGCCTTTCTGCACAAAAAACACACATTAACAAACGTATCAAAAAGGCGCTGTGTGAGAACACCCTTAGGCTGGTATGACCACCTGGCCATCTCACCTATATAAAATCTTATTAGACCTTCCATCGAACTATAAGACCTGTCCACTGTGAAGGCAATGGCCCCAGTGTCTTCCCTGCCCTCCTCCCCCCCTACCACCGCCTTCATTTCTTAGAACATTCTGGGAAAATGAAGTCGGATGTGTTGCTATAGGTGAGAATGTCGGTCATAGATCATAATCATATACAGACGACCAAACTAAAATCTACAATCAGAAAATAAAAATGTCGAAGAAGAAAAGAATATGTATCAGGGTCTGGATTTGATAAATAAAATAAAATATTGGTGACATCTTCCCTTTAAGCTGCAGTGTGGCTTTTATTGGTTGAAGTCTAATGGTTTAGGTGCAGTCACAGTGTGGCAGCATCTCCAGTCTATCCTGGATGCTGAATAGGTTCTCCAACATCTAGGAAAGCTGGATGACGGCAAACCCTTCAATTAGCTTTCTTCTTGAGCCGTTACAGGGTCATAGTGGGCGTGGCTTTTATAAAGGGGTGTGGCATAATATGAAAGGGGCGTGGTAAGCTAATTGGTTAATGGGGGCATATTATGATTTGGTGCCTAGGGCAGCACGACCTATAAATACAGCCCTGATCCTCGGCGCTTTTAAAAAACAAAAAAAGCGCCAAAGACACGATCGTTTTCCTGTGCAGTGTGGACATAGCCTTAGACAGCTTAAATAAATGAGGCCCATTCTTTCTAGACTCATTTGAAAAGTGTCTAAAGCATAATAAATGTGGTGTATTTCCATTGTGCTAGTTTTTGGGTGCAATACAAGCCAGAATTCTGGAGCACTGGCTTTAATACATCTGGCCCAGCCTTATCATGACTTTTTGGTGGCATTTTTGTGACTTCTTTGTTCTCATTTGTTCCCTTTTTGGTCATAGGCCACGGCCAGATGTTATTTCAAGTTTTGCAAATAGGATGTGTATGCAAATAGGCATGTAGAAGTGCATTTTTGCATCTATTTTTCAATGTGAAATGTACCTGAATCTATGAAAGTGGTTTTTGTGCGCTCATAAATGTCATCTAAAGTTCGACGCGTCTCGCCTGTATGTTTGTTGCATTATGGAACTTTGGCGCATTACTAATGCGCCAAACATGGGTAAAGGCTATACAGTATATAGGCTGGAAATAAAAGAAAAGTAATTAGAATAGAATGTCAGTGAATAGAAACTATGGGACTGATCTTGCTTGGTGAACCACAGGTCCCAGCAAGATCTGTGGTGTACTGGCTCTTGCTGTATGTAGAATAAAGGGTGAGAAAAGCCAAAATGTTACCCAGTTAAGGACATCTATGTTTGGAACATTTCCACTTTGAGACTTTTGAAGCAACAAAACCCAGGTTATGTAAACATTGTTATATATCATAAAATTGCTTTTGTGATACCAAGAACTGTCATTATACGGCTTTGGAGTCTTAAACACAGTTTGCATTTGAAAGAAGCTATATGAAAGTGCTCTTTACTTAAACGACCAGAAATTCTATATACAAGACATTATATCATTACTGACATTCTTACATATCTTTTGGTACATACATTACATTGCAAAAAGTACATTATAAAATATACATTTGGAACATTGGACAAAAAGACAAGAAATAAACCAAGAAAAGAACAAGAACTTTTGTAGCTTCAGTGACATAAATGAGAGTCCAACATTAGAACAATGACAGTTAAATTCCCAATATGTATTCGTGGTATTAAAGGGCAGTATCTTCTAAGCACCATATGCTAAAATATATAGGAACTGATAGTTTCCAAGATATATTACACAGTGAAATAAAAGATGTATTTTTGTGATTTTATAGCCTTTCTGGAGTAATTGGTGATTTTTCAAACACAACATTTTTTGGGGATTTTCTATATAGGAATTCAAAAATACCAAGCATAGCATATGTACAGATTGTCAAAAATAGAAAACAGCACAAAAAACACCTATAAAGACACAAACTGCACCCTATGAAAAATTAATATTTTTTTTTTAGTTCCAAAAAGGTTCTGGTGAAGATGCCCTAGCTAACAGTACTGGAAGGTGTAGAACTAAGGGAGATGCATAGGTTGCATCAGTAAATGCTCAAGGCACATGTTCCCTCTAAGTCACAGGTGTCAAACTGCGGCCCTCCAGCTGTTGGGAAACTACAACTCCCATCATGCCTACTGTTATAGATTATAGAAATGCATGATGGGAGTTGTAGTTTCCCAAAAGCTGGAGGGCTGCAGTTTGACACCCCTGCTCTAAGTCATATAGAACATCACAATTACAAGTAGTGTTTATCGAACTGTTCTAGAAATGTTAAGTTCGTTCGAGCAAATTTCTAGTTCTAGTTCAACACGCCTTTTTCAGTTTAGTTTTCAGCAGCTTTCTGCACTTTTGGCAGCCATCCAATCACCTTTCTGCACTTTTGGCGGCCAATCAGTGCAGAGCACAGAGAAAAACATCATCGCTGAGGTGTAGGGCTCTCATTGGCTGCTAAAATCACATGACCATGTTATATACAGTATATTTCACTGTATTGCCTTGTAAACGCCATTTTCAGCTCACTCTCTTTACCGTACAGACTGTTCTTAGTTAGATAGCATTTTCTTCTCCATAGAAAGCAATAGTTAGGGAGTTTGGTATTGCTGGCTGCATCTTTCCCACACCCAGAAGCTGTAATTTGGTGACCTTTGCAGGCTCACATAATGCCTAACTCTCATATACATGGATATATATTATATAGAGTGCTTGGATTTGCTAAACCATACTCAGTGCTCAAAAGTTCAGTTTTTGCAGTTAAGGGGGTTCAGTAATTGTATCACATACTCTCTCCAAATTTCCAATGTGTCAAAGGGGCTTTTGGGCCCCCTTTAGGATGCAGGCTACCGCTGCACCTCCTATATCTATGCACCTGCTTGCAGGCTGTCCTCATCTTTTCAGATAGCCATTAAAAGGAATGAAGTATTTTAGCCTCTCAGTTTTTTTTCTGTCACTCTTAGAGCCAAATTTTATTCCCTAAGTTGTTCCATGTCTCCAGTTTACTGTTATTGATGGTAATTCCAGCTTCTCCTCACCTGTATAGGTATAAAAATTAACTAGAACATCTTTTCCCATTAACTCTAATGGGGTTCGAAGTTCCAGTTCGAATAGAACTTCGAACCGAACTCACAAACGTTTGAGGTTCTAATGGAGCTAGAACTTTTTACTGTTTGCTCAACACTAATTACAAGTAACAGTCAATGGTTGTGGGGGGTTCTTAGTAAAAATTTTGCATTTGGCTGTGGAGCATTAAGTTATATCTCTGTGTACTTGCAAAGGGTTAACAGTAGACACGACTTTTAATTTATGCCGAAGACCATCAGTTTTATGACAATTTTTGCTGGTGATTTATCAAGCCGTAAAATCTAAGTGAGCATTGAAAAATTGGCAATAAAGTGTCAAAAATAATTCTTAAGTATCCTAAAAAGATCTTTGACTTATGCAAATGAGCAGACTGCTTTCATTCATCATCTTAATAAAGGTGAAAAGATGAAACACAGCAACTGCCTATCTACTAATCATTCCAATAGCAACAATTGCCATATTAATGTAAATTAATGTTTTAAAGTGCATGGATTCCGTATTGATTATAAAAACCTTGAAGTTGACAATGCCCGATTTACGTCAATCAAATTTTAACTTTTTAGCTAAAATGAATTTCATAAAAAGATACATAATATTGATTGGAAGATTATGTTTGTAAAATGCATCCAGAGACTTCATCTGCCAGTCCCATTTATTACATTCTATTGTATCTTATATTTCATTTCAATATTTAGTTTTTTTCAAAGCTTTATATTCAGCAATACAAGGAACTTTTTTTAAATGTACTCTGTAAAGGAATTGTCTCATCACAAACAATTCTTTTAATATGAGAGCAATGGCAAACAGTTGATGTTACCAGGGGGAATTTCTGCCAACTGCTCATTTACCCTGCAGCGACTACTAGAGGGGAAATGCAGTATTATATGTCAAAATTCAAATAAATGGTTTTCTATGTCATATATGTATGGACCCCCATAGAAAGCTACTGCTTGTTCACAGCTCTTTCAACTGCATGAAAGAGGGAGTTCTCTCTCTTTCACATCTATGTCCTCTCTAACGATGGGCAACTCTTTAAGTAATTCTTTCAATCTACATGCTGAGCCATGACTGCTATTATCGAAGAATAGGTATCCACTGTCTGGATTAAATGGGTATCCTCATTTCATTGAGTAGCTTTTAACATGTAGGCAAAAGTAAATAAAACACTATTTACAAATACATTACTGTTTTGATTTAGCTTAATTTCAGAGCTAGAGCAATTTGTTTACAGATTGTTTTCACAAGCTGTAGTAGGGAACCAACCAGCTCTCGAGGTTTGAACAGGCCTGGATTGTATGGAGACATCACTCCCGGCTGTGTCTTCTCAGCAGCCCAGGAGCTTGTCCATATTTCTTACTGACAAACTTTAACTCTTTAGAGCTCTGTAGCTTTCTGCACTGCAGTTTAGACCCCTCCATCACCAATGTCTCTTTACCAGGCTCAGCTAGAAATAACAGGGCTAATATGCCAATCGCTGCTACAGACCTGCCAACAGCCTGAACAGGAAGTGGGAACCTGAAGCTGGCTCTGAAGAGTAGGCTCTATGAAAGAGCATGATGACATCACCCCTCAAAAATTGAGGCCTATAATGGATGTCAAATTTATTTTGCCATATGGCTTGGATACTAAAAATGTAAAGTATGTGCTACATGTGAAGAGGAGGCAGAGACTTGATCCAGATGTGCTGCAGCAGTGGGAGAACATAGAGCCTGCAGGAGCCTCCAACCCAATTTTATCTCCCCAGAGAGATCTGCCACATATTATTTCCCTCTTACACCCTAAAAAAAAACTGTGTGCAACTATTGTCTTAGCCAGGGCTGCCAGAGGCCCTATACAGCTGAAGTATCTGGGCTATTCACCCATTGCTAGTTCCCATCTTGCACCATATCAGTAGGTCTCTGCTTTGATTAGGGCCCCTGGAAGAAGTGCTCCCAAAACTGATAATGTCCCTATTCTCAACCCTGCTCCTCTACAAGGCTCCTCACAGTTTGTGTCTCATCCCTTCCCCCACAACTCAACACACACAATTTCTGTTGTCCTCCCTGGTTATAAGGGAGGGTGCAGATTTAGAAGCTGTTTGCCAAAAAATTCCTAATGGTGGCCCTGCTAATACCATAGCAATTTTCTCACAAAGAAAATAGGGATCAACAAAACTTTAAAAAATTCAATTTTTTGCAGTTTATCACTCGGAGAATTTCCTATTAAAGAAATGTTTGTCCATTATTTCCAATTTGCAGTCTTATATGATGGAAATAGAGGTACATTATGGAGCCATCTACAACCTCACTCATCTATATCTACAATCCTACATGGATCTTGCCTACCTTGACTGGAAAATAGAGACGAGCAAATAGGTTTAATTTGACCTTGAAGTCAATGATTCTTCCATTACGAATTCATAGTAAAGTACTGATGTACTTTTAGCCTTCTTTGTCTTATGTGGGGTTGTAATTTTAGTTGGTTAGTGGTTCACCAATTAAATTAATTTTGATAGATCATGTCATCCTTGTAAGTGAGCACACATAGTATAGAGTTCCTGGGTAATGCAATATGGGGAAGGAGGAAGGGAGGAGAGGGGGTTAGTTCTTGGAAATGTAATAAAATCCTAAAACAAAAATAAAAATAAAAAATTAGAAAACCATACTGAGTACTTTTGTTAAACTCTGAGAAGGTTAAGTAGCTCAGCCGTTGAGCCCCTTGTGCAATTCTATAATTACATGTATCTATGTCACATACCGACACTGGTGGATTGTGACTTTTTCTCTATTCTAAGGTTTAAACGTACAACTTCTAATTTCAGACATCGTTTGAAGTCTTTATTTTTCCAATAGCTTTCATATAGCCTTTAATGATATAGTCAGTGGACATTTTACAAAGTCATCTCAGTCTATCTATTTTTTTCTAAAGAAAAAAAAAAGATTAAAAAGAATTTTCATTTTACCTCTGGAAACTTTTTTCTTGCTTGTTATTCAAAGAAATGAATATATTTAGACGACAGCGAAAGATTTTAATGCATTTAGGAAGAGAAAAACAACATCGTTCCCATTTGTTTCTTCCAAGGCACTTTTATAAATTACAGCAAAGAGCTAATACATTTCTAAGAACATATAAAACAAAATGCTGGTTTTGAAGTATTATAATAAATCAACTCAGCTCTTTTCATGTCCGGTGTCTTTTTTAATGAAGATCTTCTGGCAGCTCTTGAATGTATAACTAGTTTGTATCAGTGAATAAAGCTGTCTATTCTGATGATTGACATGAGCCCACTTTACAGTGGGATTCTGAAAATTAGTCCACAGAGGTCCATTTTTTTCAGGTATTTTTCAGACTGAGAGCTGCCCTCCAACTATAGTAAAGGCTTCTTCACCCCTCTCATTGGTATTCTAATCTGGCAGGGTTGTCCTGCTTTTTAAAGTAACTCAGAGAGTCTTAATAGTATCCCCCCTGACACATTACTTAGCCAAAGGATTCAAATGAGATTCAGGAAACATGGAATACAGCACAAAGGGATCGGAAAGTGCACAATTAATAATCATACGGTTAATTCATTTTTAATGCATAGATTTTCTTGGTGTTCCATTTCTCATGTAAATGAAACAAAAAAAAAATGCACAGCAATATTTTTGCAGATTTTGAGATTTAACAGTAGAAAAAATATATTTATTTATACATACATAGGATACATACACACAATATAAGACACGCATGAAATGTAATGCATAATACATACACAATCTGAATATAAAATAAAAATACATTGATACAATACAGTATGTACACATGATACAAAGCACTATCTATCTATCTATCTATCTATCTATCTATCTATCTATCTATCTATCTTTATCATTTTTTTTCACATACACATACGGTATATACATTTATCAACCGTAAGATTAAAGGGGTTGTCTCACTACAAGGATTGCTTTTTATGTTAAAGATCTTGCAAAAACAAGTCCTTTGCAATATATGTCCATTAACATTGTCCTACCTATTCCTAGATATCCCCTCTTGTATGGACTGCATCAGATCCTCAAGTCGCTATAGCTACAGACCTGTTTACTCTCTCCTGATAGGCTGCCAGCACTGGTTGCTATAGCTACAAACCTGGCTTCTACTGCAGCCTAGTAGAAGCCAGTAAACACGCCCCTGAATTAAAAGTGAAACCAAGAAAACAGGACTGAGGAGAGAAGAATCGATGTAATAAGACAACCCCTTTAAGGACTCCTAGAAGAAACAGTCCTGCTTACTTTGCCCACACACAGTGATTGGCAACTTTTATTACATCAGTGCATTAAAATATTAATCCAGTGTATTTTTCAGAAGCTACACATTCCTTGTACCTAATTACTGTATTGTTTTATCATTTCACTATTTAATGCTTTCTACCATTAGTTACAGCTTACTGGGGTAACATTCCACACTAGGGAGAGGCACCATTTAGTCGTATGGAGACCTGTTTGCCATGATTACTCCACTGAAATTTACATATATTCAAATAAGCTCAAGGGTAAAGAGACAGAATTCCACGGCCATCGATTGGGTATAGTGTTCTTCAAATCACACCTGACCCATTGAGCCTTGCATGAGCTTCTTTGTTAGCCAACCAGTATTCTGGAAACAGCTGCAGATGAGTATCTGATATGTCTTACTCCCAGTCATATTGTAAGGCTCGGTGTGTCGGATGTGACTTAAGAAACACTACATCAAATAGGCTCTGTTGGTCCAATCTCTATTCCCTTGAGTCTATTAAAAAATACTAAGATTTTATTTCTCATGATCATCTTAGGAAACAGTCAACAAGCTTATCATCTGACATGCCAATAAAAGCTTATTAAAGATCTTATAATGCAGAATGAGAGTTTATTTCACATCAGATTACTGTTCCACAGTTTACCAATGCAAGCTCTTTATAGACACTGAACTAGCGAGGAATGCATAATTGCGGCACTTGCAGAACTGTGAATGCAGTTCTGGGGTAGACTGGGAGAAATACATGTTAAAAAAGCAATGTATTTGTATATATTTGTAAAACTTACATGAATGTGTATTTATATTAAATTGATATACAGATAATGCTCAATGATATCAAGGCACAAAGTTATGTCAACTTTTTCACTGGCTTTTGTTGTGATCTAAGGAGAGATAATATGCTACGTTAATTGCTGCATCCATATAATCTGTATGTAAACTGATTCTTTAGTGCCACCTATAAGTCAACGACATCTTATCTAGTCAACAATATACTGTCTCTACTGAAAAGGAGCAAGAACCTTATAGAGTGTCTTTTATGTCTGAAGACTCTTATATGACTCTTATATGCCATAGGTGGTGCTATAGAGACTGGTTTCCTCCATGTGGGGAAGAGCCAATTTGCATACTTTTTTCCATGAAACATTCCTTGTAAAACTCCCAATACAGCTAACCAGTTTCCTGCTCTGTATTAATGAGGGTCAATTACCTTTGTGCAGCTACCTTTGGAGAAGACTGGTTTGGAAAATATCCCAAGTAATATATGAAGACTCTTCCATGAATCAGGCATAGACTTACAGTGCTCATTTATAGTTGACAAAAGACAGTTTACTTTTTTCTGGAAAAGAGCTAATCTGAATTTTTTTTTTCCTATGGTACATTTCCAATAAGACATTATACATAACTAAATCTTCTCATTGAGCACAAGTAACCTTCAGAGATATATAAACTGTAAAATAGTGCCTGAATGCAGACATTCCCTTTAAAGGCTTCTTGACCATGTTCTATTCCAGACAACTCAGTCCTAAAGAGCTTGGCATCTAGAACGTATAGGTTGAAGATTAATGGTGGCTACTATTTTAATGGTGGCCAGTCTGTGGAAGTGACATAAATAGCCAGGCAAGCTTGTTCTGATTTTTCTGAAACTCTAAATAACTTCAATAAAGGGCAACATATACAGGAGCAATCTTCTCTTCTTTCATTCTGCACTTGGATTCGGCATCTAGGGCGACAAGTATGTACGAGCCCTGTGCGCTCCATATATGAGCAGACGCACTCCAAATGTAGGCACATTCTAAAGTACCTGCTGCACTTTGTAATGCACCTAAGGTGCGGGGGCATTCTGGAGACGTGTCGCACTACAACCGTACGATTCTACACATTTATGACTTTAGTACGGCAAACCAGGTGCATTACTAATTGGTAGACCAATTTAAAAGTGGTTTACCTGATCCTGAATTATTGCTTTGTAGCTAGAAAGTGCTAAATCTATGACCCACAGTAGAACAGGTTCATAGACTCAGGCGCATTCTACACTACTAATGCACGCAACAAAATTGGCACCAGGGTGCCAAAACTCATACACGTCGCCCCTAGTGTTCACCACACCTCATGGCAGTGGGTCCATAAAAACTGTTTTCTACTCAGAGGTGAGAGTTCTACCTGTCATTTGTGTCCTATCTTAAGAACAGGAAAAACTTTTTTGTTATTTTGCATTGATGGGATTTTTCTAAAATATTTTAAAATCCTGAAGGGCCCCAAGCTTATTTTAATGGGGTCTTTTAGGCTGTCTATTTTTGAAGGGTGAGAACAGAGCTGTACACTGTGCTATTTTCCACACAGGTGGAAATACAGCATTAAACATATTTAAGACCTCACAATACATTATACTTAGTAATTAGTCTGCCACAAGCAATCTTTATTCTGAACTGAACAAACCGAGTTTTGCTCACTTTTCTTGGTGCCACCTGTTCTCTTTATTATTTTGGTTGCCTGCCTCTGAACCTTGCCCAGCTTTTTAATGTCTTATTTATATTATACATTGATAGCCCAAACTGCTCACAATACTCCATGTGAGGTTGGATTATTGATTTATATATAGAAAAAATATGTTTTAATCATGTGCATCTAGGGCCCTAGTGATGAATCTCAATATCTTAGTTGCCTTGGCAGCAGCAGTTCTGTTCCGTTTTTTTATTCATTGATATCCCAAAGTCCTTCTTTTCTGTCTCCATTAAATGTTGAGGGCATGTGCACCTTTCTAACCATATTTTTTAAATACAAAAATTAAGTAACTTTGCAAATTGTTATTATTTGCCAATAGTCCCTAATGGTTTAGTATATATAATATACATTCATGTGTTACTATATACCTGCCAACACCTGAGACTCCAAAATCAAAACATATCCAGGAATGAAAAGGAATTAGGCACTGAGAAGGGGAGTGGAGGGAATCAATGTTACACATAAGTCATTCCTTGAGCCCTGGACTCACAGCTTCACAAGCAAGCATGTCAGAAAAAAACGAGTCTTCAAAATAAAATATTCTATATATCACTGCCACTTGAATAAGACCAGAAGAGATCACTTTGAATATATAGCAAATACTATTTTTGAGTGATTTCGTCACATCAAATACAATTTCACAATAAAGAGCATAGAAATAAAGTCACTGTTCACATAACCTGTGGTCCAGCATTTCTTTGTGATTTAGTTTGCAGCGTTATTATTTCCTAGCCAGGTAGTGCATCATCACATCCCCAGCAGGTAATGTGGTCATCTATACATATGAAAGTATAGACAAGAGCAGAAATCAACTGCAGACTCCCTCCGTCGGCATAGTGTCCAATTTGCGACGTTTCAGAGTGGACAATCCCCTTTGTCAGGCACGTCAGAAGTCTCTACTCAAACCTTTATAGGTACACTGTTAATAGCCTCCATGTAGTGAATAACTACCCAAATTATTGCACACATTAGTGAAAAATCGAATACAAATTGATTTCACAATACAACATTAATACAAGCTATATGTGCACTAAAATCGCAATCTGGGAGGGTCCATAAATAGATGACCATATTGTGAGTTATTTTGCTAAATTTTCCATGATTTTAATATAGAATTTTTGATAAGACCTGCATAATTATCATAAATGGAAGAATAATCTAATATAGGGATTCCTTTTTTCCCTCTCTTTTTTACTATGTAGTGCCTCCCTTGGGATTTTTCCAATTTCTTCTCCTACCCTCACAACTTTCTCTCTGGAGTAACCCCTATAAACAAATTTCTCAATTAGCTTTGTCTTATTTATTTAAAATTCATCATTAGATTAACAAATGCTTCTCACTCTAATAAATTGTCCCGTAGGGATTCCCTTAAATATTGTAGGTGCATAAATATTGTAGGTGCATGTTGGCTGTCAAATCTCAACAAATTGTTGCAGTCAGTAACTTTTGTAAGCAATGTAGCTTCCAACTTATTACCTTGTTTTCTGACCATAACTGATGGAAATGAATTGTGTCTGTGTCTATAGTGATTGTAAATTTCAAAAGTGGATGTATAGAATAAATGAAATTATTAAATTACATTAGTCCTTCATATGTGCCAGTCCACAATACAAAAATATCATCCATATACCGGAGGCACAACTTAATGTTGTGACTAAACTGGCTGTGGACAATATACCCAGTTTCTACAGATTCTTTAAAGATACTAGCATAACTTGGAACAAAAGGGGACCCCATTGAAGTCCCCAGCAACTGCAAGAAAAATACGATCCAAACCTAAAATATTTTTGCGTTAGTATGATTTCCAGAAGAGTGAGCAGAAATGATATCATACTATTCGTCAAACAAGGATCGTCAATCAATTTATCCCTAATAGCATTCATTCCTTCAGAGAGTGTAATATTCGTACATAAGCCTTTTACATCAAACATACATAAGTAGGTCACATCACTTACTTCCATCTAGAAAATCCCTAGTATCTTTAAGGCATCAAGGTCATTTTGATACTATTTTCTGTAAAAAAAAAACATCAACAGAGGTGTCAAGTGGTAGGAACGGTATAGGACGTCCTGGGGGCGACATCAGTTACTTATGAATTTTAGAGACCACATAAAGGATAGGAACCCTAGGTTGTTCTGATAAAGAGTTACGGGGACTCAAATTATAAATTTTTGGGGTTCAGTTTTTTTTTAAAAAACCGGGGAAATCAATCCCCATTTTTAATGTTAACGCGGGAAACTGAAGCAACTTTTCATATAAAATTAATTCCCCTTTAGTTTTGGAGGGGCCCCTCTGCAATACATGCCTCCCTGTCCATAACCACTGTTGCTGCCCCCTTTATCTGCTTTTTTCACTATCAATTTATGGTCATTCTTTTAGTTCTTTTTAATGCACCCTTTCTCACCCCTAACATTTTAGTTTTTTTCCCCTTTATTTACCTTGCCCTTTTTTTTTCCCAAACCAAATTTTAAAAATTCATTTGTTAAAACCCCCCAAGCATATTACAAGATATTTAGGGGAAAAAACCCCGGATGTTAAATAAATAAATGGAAAGGGTTCTGAAAGATTTGATGACTGGTTTCAAAAATAGATAGACCCCCCTCCCCACATACAGTGATGTGCATATGGTCAGCAGCTGTCTTCATAAGACAACCTAATAAAACATTATTACCAGCCCAAGAGAGATTAAAGGCGACATGATTTTTGACACCCAGGTGCCATTTTTTTGGCAGGGCTTTTAATAGCTTTGAATCCACTGAATCTATGAACCTGTTTTACTGCGGGTCAAGTTTTACATTTTTCTAGTACAAAGTAAACTTTCCCCTGGTTTAAAGGTAAACCTTTTTTAAAGTAGTCTGCCTGTTCCAGCGTAAAAACCCCCGGGTTTTTAAAAATAAAAAAACAAAGACCAAAATTTAGGAAATTGAATTTTTATTCATCCGAAAAAACTAAAAAAGAATAAAAATGATAAAAAAATTAAAATTAAACCCAAAAAAATGGTAACAAAAAAAAGTCAGATCATCTCGCAAAAAAAATCTCCTTATGCAGCTCTGTATATGGAAAAATAAAAAAGTTAAGGCTATCAGAAGATAGGGGTGGCATAAATATTTTTTTAAAAAATTTGTGAAAAGGGTCCCAAAACCCAAAATCTGTTTTCCAAAAGCCAAATGGGAAACTCCCCCATTTTAAAATTTTGACAGGTTGGGGTTAAATATCACACAATAGCCACAGGGTAAAAACCCGAAAAAAAAAAGGGTTTGAATTGGGGGAATCAATGCTGGAGTTTTTTTTCCCTGGTCACTTTTACGTTTCCATGAAAAAAGGGAAAAAAATTTTAAAAATCTGAAAAAAAAGGGGAAAATTTTTTGACTTTTCACCTGCACTTTCTTTCATTTTGTAAAAAATTTAATGGGTTAATAGACTTCCAAAAAGCTGCTTTAAATTTATGAAAAATGGGTGTAGTTTTCTTTCTTAGATGGAGTCTTTTTGGGGGTTTTGATATACGGGCTAAATCAAAGCCAAATCAAAACCCGGAACGGCCAAAAAAAGTCTATGCTGCAAATTTTCTTAAATTTTTTTTAAAAATTACAACAAAAATTTCAAAAGCACCGAATGTTGTAAAAAACATTTAAAAAATTATGCCAACCAACAGTAGGGGACTTGTAAAATGCAACTTTTAAAAAACTTTTTGTTGGAAAAAAACTACCTTCTTAAAAAAAAATGCAGAAACTTGAATTTTGGGAAAATGACAAATTTTCTAAATTTTCGGGAAAATATTTTGATTTTTGGGTAACAAATATACAAGGATTTTTCGGACTAAAATTTTTTACTTTACTTAAAGAACAATTTTCACGAGAAAAAAATTTCTTGAATTACAGGGTGGTAAAAGGGGCCCAAAATTTTTACCCTTTCCATAGTAAATTCCCAATTTTTTGATTTAAAAAATGGGGCCCCTATTAGGAAGGTAAAAAATGGCTGTGGCGGTAAGGGGTTTCAACCAATGTTTTTATGCCTAAAAATTTTTCATATGAAATTGGGAAATTAAAACCTTTTTTTTAAAACAAAGAAATTTAAAAAAAAACAACAAATGAAATAGCATTTAAAATTTGTGTACTTACAGTTTTTTTTTCCCATTTAAAAAAAAAGATCAAAACATCTTCAAATTACTTAAATGAGGGAATAATTCCCTTTTAATTGCATTCACTGAGATATAATTAGGAATAACAGAACATTACATTATGTAATATGTAATACTTATAACAACAACAAATCCATTTTTAAAAAAAATTATGGAGCGGTTTGGTTTTGAATCCCTAAGTAATCACATCCCACCTGAACTTTTTGTACCTTTGGTTAAATTAACAAACCCCCGAACGCCCCTATTGACTAGAAACCCAAAACCCGACCACATTCTTTCTTCTCCCCTTTTTTAAAAATTTTAAAAAGGAAAAAAACCAAAACCTATTAAAAAAAAATTTTGTTTTTTAAATTCTTTAAAAAAACAAATGAAAAAACAGAACAGGAAAAACTTTGTAAAAATGGTGTGGAAAATTAAAAACCTTTGGTATTTTAATTAAAAGTTGACTTTTAAAACAATGTTTGGCTAATTAATCAATAATTTAATCATTAGTTTTTAAAATGAGCTTTTTCCTCAAATTTCCCCCATCTATAGCTAAAAGACTTGCGCCCAGGGTTTTAAATATTTAGGGAATATTTTTATTAAATGTGAAGTTCTTTAAAGCTTATTTTTATATCACTTTGGGCAAAATGGGTTTGTGTAAAAAGGGAAAAGGACAAAGAAAAAGGAAAAACTTTAAAAATGAGTTTTTAAAAGGCTTTAAACCCTTGTGACAATAGAATCAGTCAAGGATAAATTAGGCAGTAATTTGGTTTTTAACCATGGGTTGGAAAAATAGGGACAATGTAAGGTTCTGGAAACAGCTCCCAAAATTTTCCCAAAGGGGCCCAATTTAGAAGGGGGAAATCCTCAGAATTATCCCTAAATGAGAAAAAAGGGTGAGCAGAAGGGGGGGGGACTCCCCCCTTTTTGTAATTTGTGCTCTTTTTGATACTCCTTTTTTCCCCATGCTTGCTTTTAACAAATCTCCCCTTCACCCATCTGCCCCTATTTACCCCCCTACCCTTGCCCCCCCAGAAAAGTTTATCCACATAAGCTCCTCTCCCTTCCCCCCACCTATGTCCAAAAACCCCACACCTTTTTCCCCTTTTTCAACCCCCCCAAACCCTCCACCCTTCACATAAACGAACAAACGGCGCTAAAATTTTCATACGGGCCCCCTTCTCTGTTCTTTTCCCTTCTCCTGCTTCCCCTTTGCGGGGGACATCTTTCCCCAAACCCCGGGCCACCTTTTTTTATGCTCTTCCCCCCCTCCTCCTCAGCCTCCCAAAAAAAACCCGCAAACCCTGTTTTCCCAAATTTGCGGGAAACGTCTTTTCCCCCCCTTTTTTTAAGTGTGCCTATGGAACGCCCAAATCCGCCTGCAACAAAACTCACTCTTTTCCCAAAAACCTTTTTTCTCTAACCCCCTAAAACCTCCCTTGGCCCCACAGAAAAAAGGCCCCCAGCAACGACACCCCCCCCTTTTGCCGCCCCAAAACCTTTGGGGGCTACACTTAAAACCACACCCCCAACCTGAGAACGGGCCCGGGGGAGGGGGTTTTTTGGAATACTTTTTTTCCCCCAACACTGCCCCTTCCCGGGTTTCCTTTTTCCTGCACCCTCCCTCATTTTTTCCCCCCCTTTGAGGTCACACCCTCGGGCTCTTTCGGGCCATTTTCCATCAGATTTCCATTTTGTCAAACAGACCCCCCGGGTCTCCCCCCAGTTTCTGGATCTTTTTTCCCCCTGGGGTCCCCCACTTCCTCTCCCTTTTAAAAGCCCACTCTCATCATTGGGGGGATTTCAAAAATTCCCCCTTGATTCCCCCGTCTCCTTCTGCCTCAAAAGTTTCTTTCATTAACCTCCTCCAAGGCCTCTCGCAGTTTAAGACTTTTCCCCCAAACCCCCAAAGGGTGGGAAAACCCCCGGATCTGTCTTCTGCATCTTTCCCCCAATTTCTAAAATTCACTAAATTTTCCTTTGCTCTCTAACCAAAAATCTTATCTCCTTTATTAAACACTAATTTTTTTAGCCTTTCTGGAAACCGCCCATCCCTCCATTCCAAAAAATATTTCCCCTCCATTTTAAAACTCAGGGAAATCACAGCCCCCATAAAATTTCCCCACCCCCCAACTCCCCCTCTCCCTTTTAAAAACCACTGTCAAACGTTACAATGAAACTCTCGCAACCACCCTGGACTGTTGGCACCAAATCACACAACCCCCCCACCCAAGTTTTTGACGCCTTTGGGAAAAACACCCAGAATCTTTTCTCCACGAAATTCCCGGGTTGCTGAGCGGGGGTGGAAAATCAAAACTTCCGCAGACTTTTCCCTACAAATTCTGTCAGGACTTTTCACACTGCCCTTTACTGCCCAAACAAAAATAATTTTTAACCCCCCCTCAAACTCCACACTACCCAAAAAACCCAAAACGCCTCTTTTACCAAACCTTCCACTCCCTTCCCAAGGCCTAAAGCTCAGTCGGGCATGACCTCGTTGAAAGCTGGCCCCCCCACTTCAAAACCAAAAATTGGGAAAAAATCCGGCCCAAAAAATCCCCATCACAATCCCCAAAAAAATAACCCCCCCCCGTCCCCCCCCGCACTCCCTAATCTACCCCAAACCCGCTCAAAAAAACGTCCCCCACCCGCTTACTGACCCCATTCCATCCCAACCTCGTCCAGGGTTTTTTCTCCCCTGTCCTCTCTCACCTTACTTTCTTTTTTGTAACCTCTCCCCCTCTCCCTGGGATCTTTTTCCCCCCCCCTTCAAACCCCATCATAACCCCCTTTTCAAAAAAACCCTCTCTTAACCCGTCCTGTGCTGATAAATACCGACCAGGGCTCTAACCCTGCCCTTCATTCTAAACTCCTGGGAAAGCTTGGCCCCCCTACTCTCGCCCAATCCGCTAAACTCTCTGCTAACTCTCTTTTGACCCCCTGCAACAGGTTTCCGCAAAACCCCCCCTCCCCCCCGGGAAAATGCCTTTTGTTATAGTTCAAAAAATTACCTCCTAACACAAAAAATTTAGGGAAAATACTTTATTGTTTTCTTCCTTGGATCCTCTGCAGCATTTGGGCACTGTGGTTTACCAAAATTCTTTTTCAGCTGCCCCAGCACCATTGGGCCCCCAGGGCAAAAGCTCCGCTTGGTCTGGGCCTACCCCCCCTGACCCCCTCCTTTCGTGTCTCGTTTTCTGGTTCCCCCCCCCTCCCTCTTTTCCCCTTGCTTTGGAGTTCCTCAGGGATCAGTTCTAGGGTCTCCTTTTTCTTTTCAATTTTTTACAAGCCCCCATTGGACAAACCATCAGTAGATTTGGGTTCCGTACCATTTTTTTTCGGATGACACCCAATTAAACACCTCCCCCCGTGGAAAATCCTCCACCTTTCTTTCAAAAACCCCAGTGACTTCTGTTCCGCGTTCCTGACATCAAAGTCCCCCTCTCCATCTGAAAAAACCTTTACTAAGACTGAATTTCCCTTTTCTTTTCCCCCATCTACTAACCAACCCTTCCCCCCGCTATTTCTGTTTCTGTATGTTTGGGAAACCCCCATTTCTCCAAAGGGAGCAGGCCCGCTGTCTAGGGGGTTTAGGTTTTTTTCTGATCTTTACCCTTTTCCCCAAAAATTTCCAAACCCCTTTCCCGCTCCTGTCACCTGCACCCCAAAGAAAAATCCCAAAATCCGTTTCCCTTTTCACTTTGGGAAAAGACTCAAACTCTCATTACGGGCCTTTTTTCTTTCTCTTTTTATACTGCAACCCCCTTGCTTATCGGGCTCCCTCTCTGAAAACTCTCCCCTCTCCAATCTGGCCAGAATTCACACCCCGGGTTGTCTTTTTCTCCAGCTTTCAATTTCTGAAGCCCTCTACCCTTTTCAGTCAAGGGCCCCGGTTGGCCCCTTTCCCGTACAGGATACATTTAAACTCAGCACTCTCCCCCCATAAAAAATCTCCACAGCGCTGCTCCCCCCAACATCTCCCCCAAATTTTTGTCACCGCCCTACCCCTGGGTCTCCGCCTGGGGAAGAATCAGCTACATTCCTCAATCATCCAACCTCCCATTTCCCCCCTACAAGATTTCACCAAAGTGCGGCAAAACCCAAAATTTTTTGGGGAAAATGCAAACCCTGGGGATCAGGCCTTTTACAACCCCACAGTTTTAAAAAAGGGCCCAAAAAAAACATCTTCCGGTCCCGGCCCAAAACCAAAAAAAAACCCCCAACTGCCACAAATTTTGTCCCCCTCCCCCGCACCGGGGGACTCACAAGGGACTTAACTGTAAAAAGATGTACTGTCAGGGGGGCAGGTTTTATCCATTTTTCATGTTAAAACCCCCCCCCCATTTAAAGAAACATGGGTGGGCCCTTGTAAACTTGGCACTTCTTTCCGTATGTTTCACCATACACCCTAAAAAGATTGTAACTCTCACGAGCAGGGCCCCCACACCTTGTTTTCCCCATTTTTTAAAATACTTTAATTTTGTAATTACTGTATGGTTTTCCCTTGAATTTTTAAAGTGCGGGGGAATATGTTTTGGGCTATAGAAATAAAGATTTTTTATTTTTTTATTAGAAACCTATTGTTTGCAACTGGTTCAACAAAACCCATGAAAAAATTTCGGTTAAGGAAATGCAACCCAGCATTTTTTCTCTCTCCCTATCCCTAGTACTATCCCTAAGCTGGGCTTACTTCCAATCCAATGTCATCTCATTCTTCTGAGTGCAGCCCCATTTACAGTCAATTTCATCTCATCACTGCAGGAGTGATCCCTAGCCCCTTAAACTCGCTTTCCCCAAACCCTTTTGGTCGATATAACCTTGTAGCTTCCCAGTGCAGGGCCCACTTTGACACCCTTTACTCACTGCTTAGGCACAAAACACTTTTAGTTAATTTTTCACAACAAAAGTGAGTTGACCAGAAATGTTACCAGTTGGGAAAGAAAAGGTAACATTGGATCGAAAGTTAGGCTAAGCCTAGAATGACAAGGTGATATTGAAACTGAAGGCTGCAAGGAGAGACTATGGCATTGGCGTCAAGAAATGGTAAAAAAAAACCCTAAAAAATAAATTTTTAAGTGGGAAAAAATTTTTCCAAATTTAGGCTGAAAACCCCAAACTAAATTTTTATATTCAAAAAAAATTTAACATTTATTCCCGGGCCCCAAAAAAAAAATGTAGTTCTCAGGGATTTTGTCAAATTTTGGCAAAATTTTTACGGTGGGCTGGGTTAAGGGATCTCCAAAATGGCAGGTCTTGTGGTTTGTTACTTGTTTTCAGTGATTAGTACCTAACAAAAGTGGTTCAAGAAAGTGTTATAGGCTTAGTGGTGGCCTGCTGTTCCCTTTTGAGCATAAACAACAAATTCTATTCCTTCATTCTTAAAAAAGGAAAAGGGGCATTTTTCAATTTTCACTTGATGGGGAAGGCTTGGGAACAGAAAAAAAAGTTTTAAATAAAAATTTACAGCTTTTGTAAAATCTACAATTCCCGTCGAAACAAGTCCCGCAGTGTTTGGAAAAGTCTGTTTAAAAAAATTTTTCCCGACTATGGTTTTACTTTAGATGTTTTTTAATAAAGTTGGCTACCTTCATTTGACATCCCGAAAGGTTTGGGTTTTTTTTTCCTTGGAATGATCAAATTTTCGGCTTTTGCTATGGCTCGCTTTGGGGGCGTTGAAACTGCCCCGAACCCTTGTGGGTTTACCAGGTGAGCTGATTAACCCTTTTTTGTTAATTTTTTTACTTCCAGTTGTGCCTTAAAAGGACCCGCCTTTTTCCGAAATTGTTGGTCTAAAGGGGGGTTTGCATCATCACAAAAATTCTATCTGAGGCTATTTTATACAGTATTTAAGTTTGGGTTTAAAAAAAATTGCAGCAAAAAAGCATTAACCCCCAAATTTAGGGTAGGGGTTTTTTTAAAAGGGTGATTGGGGGTAAAAGCAAGAGGCCTGGTGACCGTCACTGAGGTGACGCTCACTGAAGTGATGGTGCAGCAATAAAAGGGACCCCCCACTAATTGTTTTCTTAAAACCAGGAAAAACCCCCCCGTAATTCAAAAACTTTATTTAAAACCCCCCAAGGACCAGGCGTTTTTTTTTTGGTGATAGTTTCGTTTTTCCCTCCTCGCCTTCTGAAAGCCATAACTTTTTTATTTTTCCACCTACATAGACACGAGGGCTTTTATTTTGCGGGACAAGATGTACTTTCTAATGGTGTTATTCACTATACTATAGAATATACTGGGAAACAGCAAAAAAATTCCAAGTGGGGCAAATTGTGAAAAAAACTGTATTTTCGCCATGTTTGCGAGGGTTTTGCTTTTACGGCGTTCAATCTTCGGTAAATATAATGTGTTATCTGTATTCTACAGGTTGTTACGCATCCGGCAATACCAAACATGTAGGGTTTCCGTTATGTTTTGGTACCGTAAAAACATTTTCTATTTTTGAAATTTGCGCCACGGCGCCATTTTGTGCGACCAATAACTTTTTTTGTACTAACACCTACGGACGTCAGTGAGTGAGATTTTTTTGCGGGCTGAAGTGTACTTTTTATCGCTAGCAGTTTGGAATGCATGCGACTTTTTAAAACATTTTTATTCCATTTTTTGAGTGACGTAAAATGACCAAAAAAATGGCGTTTGGAATTTTTTTTCTTCTACGGTGTTCAGTGTACGGGATAAATGATGTTATATTTTTATAGATCGGACTTTTTCGGACGCGGTGATACCAAATATGTGTAACTTTTTTATTATTTTAATGATTTTATTTGTAATATGAGGAAAGGGGGGTGATTTGAACTTTTAGTACTTTTTTTTTTTTTTTTTTTTACTGTAACATTGAGGCCACCTATGGTACTTGAACACTAGGTGGCGCGATTGTTAATACAACCTAATGCATTGCATAGGGTGTACAAAGAGGGCGGTTTCCCCACTTCCTGTCTGCGGACGGAAGTGGGGCAAACCGGCCAGGGTAAGTGACGGGAGCCTTCACAAGGCTCCCCACCACCATGCCCGGTCGTCGGATCAGCGCGGTGCCGATGACCGTACCGATCGGTGCGCGGCACCGATCAGCATTCATTCAGACGCCGCGCCATCTTTGGCGCGGTGTCTGATGGGGTAAAACAGCGCCAGCAGGCGGAGCCACCCACCGGCGCTGTTACTGCCGGGTGTTAGCGGCGATTTGCCGCTAACACCCGCCGGCTGTGCGGGGGGGGTCGCGGCGCGATCCCCCTGCAAAGCCCCTTAGCGGCCCTGGGATGTACTCATACGCCCAAGGTCGTTAAGGGGTTAAAGGAATCGCTGTGCCTGCTGGTACAATGATTTGTGTTGTTTAGCACATCACCAATCAACCACAGGATGTTGGTAGTTGTACTATGTAAGATATGTACAGTATCTCAAAAAAGTGAGTACACCCCTCCCATTTTTGTAAATATTGTATGATATCTTTTTATGGGATATCACTTAAGATTTGACACTAATACAATGTAAAGTAGTTAGTGTAAAGTAAGTATAACAGTGTAAATTTGGTGTGCCCTCAAAATAACTCAAAACACAGCCATCAATATATTAACTGCTGGCAACAAAAATGAGTACACCTCTAAGTGAAAATGGACAAATTGTGCCCAATTTGCTATATTCTCTTCACCATGGTGTTATTGCTCTCATACTGGTCACTGGAAGTTCAACATGATACCTCATGGCAAAGAACTCTCAGAGGATCTGAAAAAAAGAATTGTAGCTCTTCATCAAGATGCCTAGGCTGAAGACAAGCAGACTCAGGACATGGATTACTGGAACCATGTCCTGTGGTCTAATAAGGCCAAGATAAACTTATTTGGTTCAGATGGTGAAAAGTGTGTGTGGCAGCAACTAGAAGAGAAGTACAAAGACAAGTGTATCTTGCCTATTGTTAAGCATGTTAGTGGAAGTGTCATGGTTTGAGGCTGCATGAGTGCTACCGGCTGTGGGAAGCTACAGTGCATTGAGGGAACCTCGAATGCCAACATGTACTATGACATACTAAAACAGAGCATGATTCCCTCCTTTCAGAAACTAGGCTACAGGGCAGTATTCCAACATAATAATAACCCTAAACACACCTCCAAGACAACCACTTTCTAAAGAAAATGAGTTTAAGATGCTGAACTGGCCAATAATGTCTCCAGATATAAACCCTATTGGGGCATCCTCAAAAGGAGGGTAGAGGAGTCCAAGGTCTCTAACATACACCAGCTCCATGACATCGTTATAGAGGAGTGGAAAGAATATTATATGTGTGTGAACAGTTGAAACCAGAAGATTACATACACTATATAAAAAGACACATATGCTTGTTTTTCTCACTATCTGACATGAAATCAGAATAAACCTTACCCATTTTAGGTCAATTAGGAACCAAAATTATTTATACCGTATACCAATAAAAATTACATAGGCAGTTTAATGTCCTCCATAGGCAGGTATAGGCAGTTTGATGTCCTCCATAGGTAAGTAAAGGCAGGTATATGTCCCCCCATAGGCAAGTAAAGGCAGGTATATGTCTCCCATAGGCAAGTATAGACAGGTATATGTCCCCCATGGGCCGCACATGCAGCGTGATGACAAACGCTACCTATGCTGGAAACTCCGGACAGCCGCCATTCAGTGGCCGCCCGGAGTCCACTGTGGTGGAGGGAGCATTCGCTCTCTGCACCGCAGTTGTATATTCACCTGTATGCGATCCCAGAGGAGTCGCATATAGGTGAACAGATTGCCGACAGTGCCTGGACACTGTGGTCTCACTCAACCTTCAGTTATATGCGCTCCCTAAGGAGTCACATATAACTGAAGTGTCTCTGCCGGCGCCTGGGCCATCGCAGCGCCCAAGCGCCGACAGTGACTCCAGTATAAGCCGAGGAGGGATTTTTCAGCACATTTTTTGTGCTGAAAAACTCGGCTTATGCTCAAGTATATACGGTATTTGCCAAATGCCAGCATAATTTAAAAAAGATAATTTTTTAGGATTTTTATTACTTTTTGAAAAGTCAAAAGTTTAAAATACACTAGGATTACTATGCCTTTAAACTATTTGGACAGCCCATATGATGAGGTCATGTCTTTGGAAGCTTCTGATTTATTGGCAACATCTGAGTTAATAAGAGACACACTGCAGCTGGGTATGAAATCATAGGAAAATCTTGGAAGCTTGGAAGTCTAAGAACACCATCCCAGGATGGTGCTGGAGAGACTTGTGCACTTCACAAAATAGATTGCATCATGAGGAAAGAAGATTAAGTAGCAATACTGAAGCAACATCTAAAGACATCAGCCAGAAAGTCAAAGCTTGGGTGGAAATGGGTTTTGACCTGAAGCATACTGCCAAACTGGTTACAACATAGCTTAAGGAGAACCAAGTCAATGTTTTGGAGTGTCCATCACAAAGCACTGATCTCAATCCTATTGAAAACTTATGGGCAAAGCTGAAAAGGCAGGTGCGAGCAAGGCGATCTACAAACATGTTCTGTCAGGAGGAATGTGCCAAAATTCCTACCAACTATTGTGAGAAGCTTGTGAAAAGATATCCAAAATGTTTGACCCAAGTCATACAGTTTAAGGGCAATGCTACCAAATACTACTGTGATCCTTATAACTTAGTTAGATTAGAGATTGGAAGATTTTATGTAGTTAGGTAAGAATTTAAAGGAGCATTAAACCCCTGTAAAGTCACGGGTTTGAGCGCGGGGAGGGGTGCCTGCGGCGAAACAGGACAAGCTCTAAAAGAATACTGGATAAAGTTCACCAAGACTTAGTGTGACAAATTCACTGCAATAGTTTTTTATTAACATTTTTCTATTGAAATATTTCCTGGATATTGGGCAGCCTGAACTTATATTAGGTACACCCCCTTTTCTAGAAACTGCAGGTCTTTTTTTTGGGTGCAAAACTCATTTTAAAATTATCAGTATACTTTCAAAATTTTTTTTTATTTTTTAAATTTTCCCCCATTCCCCCTTTTTTCTTTAAAACCCACCTTTGGGGGCAGAAAAATTAAAAATCCAGCAATTTTGTAGTCAGCACAGGTTGAAAAGGTCCCAAAAATACCTTGTTTTACCAAATTTCATTACAGATCCCGTGTTTTTTCCCTTTTTGCCCAGCCCAGTTTTTTGTTGATGGAGCCACCTTGCTTTAAAATTTTGAACCCAGCAATTGTGTATTTCCCCCAAAGGTAATTGATAGGTGCCAAAAAATACCTTTTATTATCCAAAAATTACATTACAGATAGTGTTTTTTCACTTTGGCGAAACTACAGCTTTGTTCTTTGAGGCCCCCCCCCTTGCATTAAATGTAAATGCAGAAATTTTTGTAGTCACCACGGGTGAATTGAAAGGGGGCAAAAATACCTTTTATATCCGAAAATATTACAGATAGTGTTTTTTGCATTTTTTGCCCAGTCCAGTTTTTGTTGATAAGCCCCAAACCCTTCCCCCCCCCCCATTTAAAATTTTGAATCCGGGAAAAATTTTGTTTTGGTTTAACCACGGTGAATTGAAAGGTCCCAAAAAAATACCTTTTTTTAATCCGAAACATCAAAAGAAACGTGTTTTTTTGCACTTTTCCCCCAGTCCAGTTTTGTTGATAGAGCCCCCTTTTCCATTTAAATTTAAATTCCAGCAATTTTTGATTTACCAAGGTGAATTGATGGGTTTTCCAAAAAATACCTTTTATTACCGGGAATACATTACAGATACGTGTTTTTTTATTTGGCACCTACAGCTTTTTTCATTGAGGTACCTTGCATTAAATGTGAATACAGCAATTTTGTAGTCACCAAAGGGAAAAATTGAAAGGGGGCCAAAAATACCTTTTATTACCGAATACTTTTACAATACGTTTTTTTTTGCACTTTTGCCCAGTCCAGATTTGTTGATAAGCCCCCTTTTAAAGTTAAATTTGAACCCCACAATTGTGTATTTTAACCACTTTTTAAAATTGTTTGGTGCCAAAAAAAAACCTTTTTTATTATCTGAATACATTACAGATACAGGGTTTTTGGGCACTTTTGCCCAGCCCAAATTTTGTTAAAAAAAGAGCCCCCCTTGCAGTTAAATTTGAAACCCAGCAATTGTGTAGTTACCACAGGTGAATTGATAGGGGGCCAAAAAAATACCTTTTTTTTAATCCGAATACATTACAGATACGTTTTTTTGCATTTTTTGCCCAGTCCAGTTTTGTTAATGGGAGCCCCCTTGCAGTTTTTTTGGGAATCCAAAATTGTTTTTTTTTCCACAGGTAAATTTTATAGGTCCCAAAAAAATTTAACCTTTTTATTATCCGAATACATTAAAATTTCCGTTTTTTTATTTTGGGCGCCCCTACGCTTTGTTCATTGGGGGCACCTTGCATTTAAAGGGTGAATACAGCAATTTTGTAGTCACCACAGGTAAATTTGGGAAAGTTCCCAAAAAATTCCCTTTGTATTATCCAAATAAATTTCAGATACGTTTTTTTGATTTTGGGCGCACTACAGCTTTTTTAAAATTGAGGCACCTTGCATTTAAAATTTGTAAATTTACAAAAATTTTTGTTCACCACAGGTGAATTAAAGGTCCCAAAAAATACTTTTTATTATCCGAATACATTTCAGATACGGGGTTTTTTCACTTTGGCGCAGGCCCCTTTGTTGATAGATTTTATTTTTGGCATTTAAAATTTTTGAATACAGCAATTTTGTAGTCACAACAGGTGAATTGTTTAGGTCCCCAAAAAATACCTTGTATTATCCGAATATATTTCAGTAGTTTTTTTTTCATTTTGGCGCGGGCCCAGCTTTGTTGATAGATCTATTTGCGGGTTAAAAATTTGAATACGGAAATTTTTGGTAGTCCCCAAGGGTGAATTGATAGGTGCCAAAAATCCTTTTTGAAATTATCCGAATCATTTCAGTATTTATTTTCCCCTTTGGGCAGGGTAACTTTTGTTGATAGATTTATTTTTGCAAAAAATTTTAAAAATTACAGCAATTTTGTAGTCACCAAGGTAAATTTGTTTGGGTCCCAAAAAAAACCCTTGTATTATCCGAATAAATTTCAGATACTGTTTTTTCACTTTGGCGCGGGGCAGCTTTGTTGATAGATCTATTTTGCATTTTAAATTTGAATACAGAAATTTTTGTAGTCACAAAGGTAAATTAAATAGGTGCCAAAAAAATTTTTTTATTACCCAATACTTTTCAGATACTTGTTTTTTTCATTTTGGGCGGCGGGCCCAAAAATTTGCGATAATCTACTATGCGTTATATTTAACCCCGAAAATTTTGTTTTGATTTAAGGGATTGAGAATAGCTTAAATTTGCCGTCTTTTAATAGAGGACCCCCCAAAAAACTCTTCCCCCCTTCTAAAATTTTTTTAATTTTTTGAAAGGGAGCAAAATTTTCAGGTGGAAAGGCGAGCAAAAAAGGGGGGTAGGACATGGAGGTAGGGGTTAAGGGGAAAAGGGTTGCCCCTTCCAAAATTGCGACAACACGCATGCCAGGGGGTTTTCATCAGGTGCAGGACCGTCGGGCCTGTCATCGGGGGTCAGGGCCCTGTGAATCTCAGTAACGAACAGGCGCCAATCTGTTTCCCAAGTGGTTAAGGGCAATTTTGCATCTAGCGTCTTCCCTCCTCTCCCCCCCAGTCACGGCCAAAAATTTCCCGTCACAGGGATCACCACATCCGCCAAACATAAAGCACCCCCAAATGCCCAATCGTGTACCCACCACTGTGGAAATCCATTTTCTGAAGACCTTTTTGATGACAAAATGGGTTGGGGGTCAAAAGGGTTTTAAAAGATAAAGGGGCCAAAGAGGATGTTTTTCTCTGCTTTTGACTTTCCATTACGATCCCCTTCAGAGGAGGAAAGGGAAGCCCGGGCCCAATCTGAAAAAAATCCCTGGCGGCCCGGCAAGCCTTGCAGCCCCCTTTTGTTGTAGCCCGCAGCCCTGGTTTGCAGAATGTCAGGCCCGACGAAGTCACCTTGTTGATATTTTGATAAACCCCTTGCGGATCCACGTGGTCTTTTCAGCAGAATTTCCCTTTTTGAGCGTTTTATCACTAAATGAGGGGGAAGACGAGGGGGTATTTGTCATTTGGGGTTCCGCCTCAAAAAGGGAAAGGGGGCGTTCGCAAAAGTCCGCTGATATGATTCCGCCAGCCACGGTAAACCCCAAAACCCCCCCTCCCCGCTTATCCCCGTCAAAAAGGTCCAGGACCTCTCAAGCCTGGGCCTTTTTTTGGAGCAAGCCTTATTCCCCAAAACAATGTCTATCCCGCCTTTCCCGTAAACCATAAAAAGGGGCAAGAACCTTGGGTTTTTTAACCCCCAAAAAAATTTGTCTAGTCACATCAGCAAAGGCATGATTTGAAATGGGGGCAACACTTACCAAAAAAGGGCCAGCCCGACGCCGGGCCTTTCCAACCACTTGTCCACCCCTCTTTCTCCGCCTCCTCCCCCCTCCGCCACCACCAATTTTCCTCAGTTTCCCATGTCTCCAGAGTCATGTCAGGGATCAGCCCCCCGCTTCACCCCTCCCCCCATCGCCCGAGTGCCACCAAAACCACCAGGGGACCCATCCACCCCTTTCTTTCCGCCATTTTGACGCCTGCACACCGTAACGGCCAGTCTAGCACCAGCCCCCCCCCCTTCTTCCGGGTTTTTGGGAGCAGAAAAAAAACATTTTAAAACCCAAACCACCCAAAAGCCAAAAGCCTGAATGTGGGCATTTCCAGGTTTTTGGGCCTTTGGGAAAAAAAGGGTTGCCTTTCCTCGGGTTTGGAAAACAGAGGGGTTCCCCCAATCAGGGCCCCTTTGCCTGCCCCCAAAAACCAGATGCCGAGCAGGAAATTTTTTTTGCCGAAAAAGCCGTCCCTGCCCTTTGGGCCCGTCCCCGTGTCCTCTAAAATTTCAAGGGGCGTTGTCTGCATCTGTGGCGAAAAAAAACCATCTGACCAAACCCACCCCCAGGACTAGTAAGCAAAGGGCCCAAAGGGCCCCTATATCTCTTGACAGCTCGCGGGTGAGCTGGGGGGATTTTCTCTTTGGGGGGGACGGTGGTCTAAAGGGTCGGCGCCGCTCTTCAAAAACCCCAGGGAAAGGGGCCGGGTTTTTTTCCTCCCCAAGTCCTCTGGTTTTTATCACGTGCCCAGAAAAAACCAGGCCCGTGTTGAAATTAATCTGTCTTTGGGGACCATCCAAACCCAGGTCAAAGGGGCTGTGGGGCGGGTTTTCCCCCAACGAGACCGGGCTCTTGGGTGGGTGCCGGGAAAATTGTGCCAAAGGGAAGGTGGTGTGCGATAACGGGCCAAATCTGCTGGCCCGCCTTAAGATCGGTAGGTTGGAAACACATCCCTTGCCCGGCACATGTCATGAACCTTTTTTCCAGAAAAATTTTTAAAGACCCACCCGGGTCTGGGCTGCTGCGAGGAAGGCTTTTAAGTCAATTTTTCCCCTTTTGCTGTTTCGCACCCTCTTCGTCCTGCCTTTTCTTCGTTGGGAAACAGCTCGGCCTCCCCGTCAACCGTCTCATTTTTTACCTGGGAAAAACGCTGGGAATTCCACCCTCCACATGCTCCAGCTTTTGGGGCAGCAGGCAAACCATTACGCCCAAAATATGAAAAAATTATACATGGGCCTTTACAAGCAGGGGGTTTCGGACCTCGGGGTGTTGAGCCCCCCAGAGTGGAGGGGAGGGGAAAGGGCCTGCACCATCCTTTTCCAGTTTTGAAGAAGCCACCAAAATTTGGGCATTTCGGACAATGCCCTTGTCACATGAGCATTGTGGGATCTTAGTTCTGGAACCCTCTTTGGGCCCCTCGAAAAAACCCGGTTTCCCCCCACGACGGAGGAGGAGACGGACCCCAGATTCGGAAAACCGGGGGCCTTTCTCTCCGGGCAAATCCCCAATTCCCACAGTTTCACAATTTTATCGGCTTCCCTTAGGGAGTGGTTTTGGGGCCCAAACTAGGCAAGGGGGGCGGGATCAGCTTTTCAGGTGCTTTATCTCAGGCCAAATCGGGGGTGTGTTTGAGCTATGCCGGGGGAAGCGGAGGAGGGGGGAAGGGGTGGGAGGAGGGGGAGGAGGAGGTATTCCTTTTGGGCACCCACTTAAACCCCCGTCCCTGCCTGGAAAGAGGGGTTTGGCCCGAATTTTAGGCGGAGGGGGAAGATGAGGAAGACATTTTGCTAGTGCCCCCCGACCCAAGGCTTGGGAAACAAGGCTCCATCTTTTCACATGATGCTTGGTGCTCCATTTCCCCCCCCAAAATGATCCTCGCATTAAGGCCATCAAAATGAACAAAAAAGTTTTCTTGGGGGGCCCCCCACCCTGGTCCCCGGTACAAAAAAAAAACTCAGCCCCTTTCCCCTTCCCCCCCACCAAATGAGAGTAAAATACAGGAAAAAGCAGACCTTTCTGATTTATCAACTGGAGACATCGTTGGGGTCTGCCCTTTACGTTCCCAAAAATTTTTCACGGTGGAAAAAACACCGCGAGTGACAGCAGTAAGTGCCAAATTTAAACCCTACGGAGCAGCCAAGGGAAGGTTTGGGAAACCTAATGGGTTTTACCTCTGGCAATTTTTTATTTAACCCCCCTCACCCAAAGCATGCAATGCAGGGCACACAAACCAACACCCCAGAGACCACTTAAGATCATGGTGGCAGACTATCTGGTCTCAAAATCAATGTTTTTTTGGGTGTGTTCCGGGCCCAAAAGACCCTTTTGGGGGATCCAAAAAGGGCGGGAAAGGGGCCGACTGGTCGCCAAGCCATAAGGTGGGTTTTTCCCGCCCAGCAGCCGCGTCATATCTGAGGGCCCCTTCAGCACAGCTGGAGGAGTCCCTTAAGACAAATGCCTCCCCTTTCCACAGATAAAGTGGATTGTTTGACTTTCATCAAGATGAAACAAAGGATGGATCTCTGATTGGGTGTTATGGCCCCAATTTCCGAGGCCACCCATTAGTTGGGCCGGGTTTCTTCACATTCCCTTTTAAAAAGAAATGGTCCTCTTGGGAAAATGTTTTTTAAAAAGATAATTTCTTACTGCAAAATTTTTTTTCTTTTTTTCCCAAAAGTTAATTTTTTGGTTTTGCTGTAGGAGAATGTAAAAAAACACCCAAAAGGTTTTTTGACAACCCCCGATTCCAATTTTCTTTAATTTTCTTTAAAAAGTTTTCGCATTGTCCCAAAGGTTTTGAGTTAAAGTTGCTGTGAGATACAGCTATAATTTTGGGCCTTTGGAACAAAATGTGGGGTTTAATTTTTCATTTCTCCCCCCACAATTTTTTAAAAGTTTGGGTGAGAAGTTATATTTATAATTTTTTTGGGGGCCATGTTGCTGTGAGATACAGCAAAAATCATGGTCCTTTGTAACAGAAAAGTTTGGGTTCTAAGGGGGCATTTTTCCCTCAAAAATTTTTTAACATGGCTGAGAAGTCATTTTTATAATTTTTTTGGGGGTTTCTGCTTCAAAAAAGCCCCCCGCAATACTTTCAGGTCCTATTTTAAAAAAAAAGTTTTTCTAACAAGGGGCCCTTTGTTTTTTCACAATTGTTTCCCAAATTGGCTCAAGGGGCCCTGCTTTTAATTTTTTGGGGGGATTTTGCTTTGAAAATTTCAGCTATACCACATTTACTATTATAAAAAAAAAAAGTTGTTTCTAACAGACATTTGTTCTTTAACCCCCTGTCAAAATTTGGGTCAAAGGTCATGCTTTGAAATTTTTTGGGGGCATTTTGCCCTTTAAATTCAGCTATACTACAGGTTTCCTATTATAAAAAAATGTTGTTTCTAAAGACATTTGTTCTTCACAAATGTCCAAATTTTGGCTCAAGGGTCATGCTTTGAATTTTTGGGCATTTTGCTGTGAAATGCAGCTATACTACAGGTCCTATTATAAAAAAAATGTTGTTTCTAAACAGACATTTGTTCTTCACAATTGTCAAAGTGGCTCAAGGGTCATGCTTTAAATTTTTTGGGGCAATTTGCTGTGACCTGCAGCTATACGACAGGTCCTATTATAAAAAAATGTTGTTTCTACCAGACATTGGTTCTTCACGATTGTCAAGAGGGGCTCAAGGGTGATGGTGCTGTCAGAAACAGGAATAGGTAGGACACTGTTAATGGACACATATTGCAAAATGACTTGTTTTTGCAAGATCTTTAACATAGCTAGCAATCCCTGTAGTGAGACAACCCATTTAATACAATTTAAAAAAGAGAAAAAAAGATGTGGTGGGTTTCCATCCTTTTTTAAAAAATGTGTTTTCTAAAATTTTAAACTAACTAAAAAACTGGCATGTACAAAATAGCTGATACAAATATTCCTCTGAATTGTACAAGGGAGGTACAGGAAGACTTGAAAAGATGTAGGTTACCCAGGACAGGTATAGTCAATGTCCAGTTCAACTAAAATGGTGGTTGAAAGACTTCTTTTTCTTGCACTTTTTAATCTGTGGGTCAGACAGGTTTAAGGGTCATGCTGAGGCACAGGACAGGTATAGTCAATGTCCAGTTCAACTAAAATGGTGGTTGAAAGACTCCTTTTTCCAGCACTTTTTTAATCTGGGGGTCATGCAGGTTTGGGGCTCATGCTGTGGCCCAGGACAGGGATAGTCTATGTCCAGTTCAACTAAAATGGTGGTTGAAAGACTCCTTTTTCCGGCAGTTTTTAAATCTGGGGGTCATGCAGCTTTAAGGGTCATGCTTAGAGATGGGCGAATTGATTCTAACGAAGTGGAATTCGTTTAGAATTTCAGGAAAACTTCGGTTCTGAACGAAGTCAAAGTTTGGGGTACTTTGGGTGAACGAAGTGTGCTTTTGATTGATAAAAATGGCTGCGAGCACATGGCTTTACATGGGGCAAAGCACTCTGGGAGGAAGAAGGGTATAGCCTGCACGACATGTGAAGAGATGAAGCCAATCAGAGACCGGCGGGGTTCTGTGACGTCACCGCACTATATAAGTCCGGGCGCGACGCTGGGAGCTCATACCGCTCTCACTGTACTGATCAGGGAAGGTGCTGCCGCGGCTGATTGTTACTAAAGGGAACTGATTTTTATACAGCGATTTTTGTGGGGTGTCTCAGCTTGTCTCAGAGACTGCTTCTCTTAATGTTTATTTCTGATTTTTTGGGGTATTGGATCTGAAGTCCAGTGTGCGTCCACTGCTGCTGCATATACATTTTAATGCTATCTGCTCACAGCACATTGAATATCCAAGGGGGATCTAAGCCAGTTCCTGTTGTATTCAATGGACACATATTGCAAAATGACTTGTTTTTGCAAGATCTTTAACATAGCTATCAATCCCTGTATTGAGACAAGGAAAACTTGACCAAATGTAGGTTATTCAGAGGACATGGAGTATGGAGCACGGACAGAGAACAAAGAACAGGGACAATTTCCTCCAGCACGTTGAGTAAAATGAGAAAAAGAATGCCAAGAAAAAGGGCACCTGGGTGGAACAGGAGCGTTAACAACCAGTATTTCCAAGTGAAGCTCAATTGGTCCGCACTCATACGGGGGGGGCAAGCGCTACGCAGGACAGGGGACAGTATTTTGTCCAGTGAAACTAAAAAGGTGGTCGAAAAACTCCTTTTTCCGGCACTTTTTAATCTGGAGTCCATGCAGGTTTGGGGCTCATGCTGTGGCCCAGGACATGGAGAGTCATTGTCCAGCTCATCTAAAATGGTGGTTGAATGTCTCCTTTTTCCGGCACATTTATATATGGGGGCCATGCAGGTTTGGGGCTCATTCTGTGGCCCAGGACAGGTGTAGTCAATGTCCAGTGAAACTAAAATGGTGGTTGAAAGATCCTTTTTTCCCGGGCACTTTTTAATCTGGGGTTATGCAGGTTTGGGGCTTATGCTGGGGCCCCAGGACAGGTATAGTCAATGTCCAGTGAAACTAAAAGGTGGTTGAAGACTCCTTTTCCCGACATTTTTTAATCTGTGGGTCAGACAGTTTAATGGTCATCCTGCTGTACAGGACAGAATAGTCAAAAATCCAGTTCAACTAAAATGGTGGTTGAAAGACTCCTTTTCACGGCACTTTTAAATCTGGGGGTCATGCATTTTTGGGGCTCATGCTGCGTTCCAGGACAGGGATATTCAATGTCCAGTTCAAGTAAAATGATGGTTCAAATCATACTGCCTTCTGGCACTTTTTAATTTGTGGGTGATGCAGGTTTCAGGGTTATGCTGTGGTACAAGACAGGGATAGTGAATGGTCTGTGACTTTTTTTCTGTGGCTTTTATAAACCTAAGTGTGTTGCCTGAGATGTAGCACGTATCTATTTGACTGTTGTGGATGTTAATTCCAGCTTCTCCAGCCCTGTTTGGGTGTAAGAATGAAAGTGTTGTTGCTCTCCCATTGACTTTAATGGTCATAGATTATAATCTACTATCGACTATCGACTATCTTGTCGATGATGGTCGACTATCGACCATCGACCGATGTCGATGGCCAACGTAATCGCTCAACAATACTCATTTTATCTATGCTGCTGCATTTCCTGTTTGAGCTCATTCTCTGTCTATCACACTTCACAGAAGGACGTGTCTCTCTGCGTTTAAACCAATAGCTGTTCTAAGAGCTCTGATAGATAGTCTCTTCTAATTAGTGATGAGCGATTACGTCGACTATCGTCATCGGGTCGATAGTCGATATCGTCAATTATCAAGACGATTTCCGATAGTCGATAATAGATTATCTCCGATGACCATTAAAGTCTATGGGAGAGGAACAACACCTTCATTCTTACACCCAAACAGGGCTGGAGAAGCTGGATTTAACATTCACAACAGTTAAATGGATACGTGCTACATCTTAGGCAACACACTAAGGTTATAAAAGCCACAGAAAAAAAGTCACAGACCATTCACTATCCCTGTCTTGTACCACAGCATGACCCTTAAACCTGCATGATCCACAAATTAAAAAGTGCCAGAAGGCAGTATGATTTGAACCATCATTTTACTTGAAATGGACATTGAATATCCCTGTCCTGGAATGCAGCATGACTAGAGATGTGCGAATTTCCCGAAATTCGGTTCGTTCACTTCGCCGGATTTCTCGGCAAAAAATAACTTCGTTCCGAATTACTTCGGGATGAATCACTTTAAAAATCAGCTATTTCCAGGCTGCAAAGAGCCTGCAGGGTGCTGTAGAATGTTGTGCCATGCTTAAATATGCAGAGGGAGCTTGGTTTGGTCTTCATACAATGTTGTGTTTTAGTATGACACGCAGATGACTGCCGCCGCTCTTAGAATCGCTTCACTATAGAATTCCCTGGGCACTTAAGAGGGCAAAACTGACAAAAAAAACTGAAGGGGGAATGTAGCCTGATAAAGTCTTGGCAGCGACAGCTTGAAAAAAACTAGCTTAGTGCTATTGTGGCAACATCTTTTAAAGTGTGTGGAGGTGACGGTGTCAGCCACAGCAGCATGAGTCAGATCCAGTGGCATCAATGACATTCTGGAGTGGCAAAAACAGGAGTAGCCACAGAGTGGCACAAAGACACAGTGTGTAGTTACGGCAAGCAGCCACAGCAGCAGCATAGGTCAGACAGTGGCACAATGACACAGTGGTGTAGGTCACAGCAGTCCAGCCACACAGCAGCATGAGGTCAACAGTGGGCACATGACATGTCTGGAGGTGCAAAACAGGAGTAGTCCACAAGTGGGACAATAGACACAGTGTGTAGGTCACGGCAGCAGCCACAGCAGCGAGCATGAGGTCAGACAGTGGCACAATGACACAGTGTTTTAGGACACGGCAGCAGCAGCATGAGGACCAGACAGTGGCACAATGACATTCTGGAGGTGCAAATACTGGAGTAGCCACAGATGTTGGCACATTGACAGAGAGTGGAGGTGACGGCGGCAGGAGCCAACAGCAGAAGGTCAGAGAGTGACACAATAACCACAGTGTGAGTCCAGCACAGCCACAAGCACAGCATGAGGTCAACAGTGCACAAAGACAGAGTGTGGAGTGGGTGCAAATACCAGTCCCTGGAAAAAGATGCTGGTGCAGATGGAGAAACTGTCGCAGATGTGTGGCATCAGCAGGAGCGGCATCAGAATAGTGGCTGAGGCAGGTAGTTTAAACCAGCCACCTTTCTCACAGTATGGGTGAGGCGTCATGGCTGATGTAGTTAACGCCTAAGGCATTGTGTGTGGAAATCCTAGCCTATCACCCTGATTTATCTTGACAGGTCAGTCGATCCCATTATCCCAAGGACCAAGCGGGTTCTCCTTGGGTAACGATGGCCCCCGCCGCACTGACACCCGCTCTAAGCCACACTACAGCCGGGCAGGACAGCTTCTCCACTGCAGAACTCGGCAAGTTGCGGCCAGAAAAAACACCCACCCCAAAAAACAAAAAAAAAAAAAAAAACAAAAACACATCATAGTATTTTGGCTGCCCAGTAGTCCAGCGGATCCCTTCTAACTGGGGTGCAGAGTGACTGTCCAAGTAGGCCACCACCTGTTGGTTTCAGGTCTCTCCAGGTCCAGCTGCTGCTGGCGACTGCCCATCCTCACTAGGCGGTGATAGGAAGCTGCACATCATGACTCCAGATTAGGTTGCTGCTGATGAGCTGGTACTGCTCCAGGAGGGGGGGGGGGGGGGGGGTGGGCTACCACCCCCACCTTCCCTTGGCAGCCGGGCAGTAGTACGTGAGCGCTGAGAAACCCCCCGGTCAGACCTGTCAGAGGAGGGACCCGATCCGCACATAGGCAGCGGCCAACTGACTACGGAGATTTCCCTATAGTATTTGAGTTTTTTTCCTCCCCCTCAATAGCTGTTAAAAAGGCTCCCATTTGGACCGGTAGCGAGGGTCCATTAGGGTGGAGAGCCAGAAGTTCATCCCTCTGCCGGATGCGACTAATCGGCTGTCCCCACTAGCCAGGCAAATCAGCAATGCTGTGGGCCATCTGCACAAGTGACTCCGAGGGCTCCCTGCCTCCATCTCACTGTATACGCCAAGGTGCTTGCGGGTCCCATCATGCCTCGTCTTCCTCATCTCCATCTACCTCCGCCAGCTGCTCCTGCGCCGCCTCTCTTGTCACCTGGGTAAAATCCACTCATTTCACCAGACAATGCTTCTGCTCCAATGTCCTCCTCCTCCTCCTCCTCCATTTCAGTCCCCAGCGGACTCCTGTGGGGCCGCGAGTTTGTAGTCCGCCACGTCTCCAGTCCCCTGCCCAGACAGATTTTATCAGCATTGTTCCAGACATGAACAGTGGAATGACTTTTTTCATCCCGTAGTCCTGGCGACTGACAAATATCGTGGCACCTCAAATACCTCAACATACGCAGTGTCACAGCATGAGCTGCCACTGGCGACAATCAAAGTTACCAGGGGAGTACTCCCTGTCCGCCGATCATCAAAAAAATCGTTAATGGCCATTCCTGGTTCATACAGTCGTCCATACATGTGCAGGCTGGAATCAACGGTGTGGAAACATCGCATTATCAGAGGTGGTTGTGGAAGCCGTTCTGCCGCTGCAACTCGAGGATTGTGGTTCCTGGCATTTGTAGGATTGGATGAAGTGCATGCACAGTTTCCTGGCCATTTCAGAATCTTCCTGAAGATCGGTGGAAGACTTCCGGAACCTTTTTCACAACCAGATTGGAACACTGCGCCATGCAGCGCATGACCATCCTCCTCTGTGCAGCGCGGAACACCATGTTCCTCCCATGTCCGTCACCATGGTTTCCGATTTGCAGTTGGCGCGGAGAAAGCCACACAACGATTTTCTTGCTGCATGGCGCGGAGCATTCCTCCCCTTGTGACTTCGTTCGCCGGGCAAGCCAGGTGTAGAACGCGTGAACACCGCTGTGGCCCTGCACATGTGGTAAGTTGGAGCAGTAACTTGTGGAGGCTGAGATGGTGTGGGGTGAGGAGGAGAGCGGACATTTGACGCAGGAGCCGCAGTTTGACAACGTGAGAAAAGCGGCGTCTCCTGTCCAATTGTTGGAGTGCCCTGGGCCGGAAGCACATTCACCCAGTGCCCTAAAAGGACATTTACTGGCCCTGACCGTAGTTACAACAGCTCCATGACGTCCGGCTGCCGTCACCTTGGAACAAACCATAAGCACAAGGACTGGCCCACCTTCTGTTTCTACATATTTATGAAGTGCTGGTACTGCCGTTTTTGGAAATAATTACGGCTTGGACTCCTCCCATCTCGGCTCGGCACAAGCCATTGTTCTCTGAACAGTGCAGAGTCCACCATTTGGAAACGGAGGGACTGCAGCACCAACTTGGACAGGAGTATGGTCAGCTTCTGCACTTTAGGATGGTTGGACGCATACTGTTGTCTCTTTGCAATCGCCTCGCTGAACGACTGCTGGCGCCATGAGTAGCGAGGAGCAGAGCATCTAGGACCGGGAGATGGATGGTTCAAAGAGAAACAGCTTCCCTTCAGCAGAGGTGGGTGGAGCCTTGACGCTCAATGGCATTGTGCAACTGGGCGCTGCTGCTGCCCTGCTGTTGCAGGCGGCGGCAGATGGACCACCACATCTGAGCCACGCTTCTCCCAGGCCACCGGATGGTGACGCGCATTGTTATCGCAGGCCATTGGGGTTCCCAATCATAAGCTCCCTTGGGCCAATACCAATTTCTGCATACAGATTCTACATATACCCATATTCGCCTCCTCCGTGTCCCTTAACAACGAACTGCCACACCGGCGAGTATCAGATTTAACGCCAACGCTCCGCACTGAGTGACTAATGCCGCAGCTGCCTCGCTGAGCCCATGTGCAGCTACTGTCTTGGACCTGCGAAGCGGGTTTTTTACCCCGTGGCCGGCTTTGGGCTTCCCGACCTACACTGCTGCTATCACTCTGACAGTCACGGCCACACGACCCACTTGCTGGCTGCGCCGCTGCCTGACGGCAAGCTGACGCCTCTCTCCTGACGATGATGAAGCCCTTGCCTCCCCCGGCTCCAAGTGCGGTCCGCTACATCATCATCTATTGTGTTTCATCGTCACTGCTGTCCTCATCACCGTCTTGGACAGAGGCTGACCCCTCACACATGACTCCATGCCACTCTCACATCTATACTTGCCCCCTACTGCAAGAAGCAGGGATATTGGCCCCATTTCTTCGCTGCCAAGTAGCTGCTGACTGCCCTCCTCAATTTGTTTCACCCTCGCTATATGGCGCTGCCCAACCACAGTAGATCTTGGCTGAGGGAACCGATGGGACAGAGGCGGTTGAGGACGGTGAGGGCCGCTCCGCCCGCTCCCGGGCCATGCCACCCTAAGGGTTTGTCTGACGTTCCCACCGACTTTTTTAGATCAAAATCCGAATCAAGGGAACACAATAATGCCGGTTGTCTAGAGACCCCGGACGCCCCCTTGCTGTGCTGCGACCTGGGCCTGGAATGTTTGTGCCTCTGCCACTCGCAGGTGAAGAGCCTGCCACCTCTCTGTCTGACATACTATTTGTTCTAAAATGTACAGACATTGTTTGATGAAGATATCTGTATATGATAAATGCACACCCTGTATTTGACTCCAAATGAACCCACTAACAAATTGGTAATCCTTGGATATAAATTGCGCTCCACAAATGGGCAGGAAAAATTGACTTGTATGTGCCGTTTAAAAACTCTGTGTATTTTACTGAATATAAAAGCACAAACAGGCTTAATTAACCTTCGGATATGAATTATGCTACAGAATTTCTTCTGTGGCGGTGAAAAACAAAGTTTCTTTTACTGAGTACAACTGCAGAACAACGCTTAATTAACCCCTGGATGTAAATTGCGCAAAAGAATTGAGCAACCACAAACTACGAGCTTTGTAGCGTGTTACAATGGCGTGTTTTCTACGCTACACAACAAGAGAAAAAATTGTAATTAACCTTCGCTTGTGAATTATGCTACAGGAAAATTGTAATTTTTGGCGGTGAAAAAGACGGTTTATTTTTGTCACCACAGCAGAAAAACAACGCTTAATTAACCCCTGGATGTAAATTGCGCAAAAGAATTGAGCAGCCACAAACTACTAGCTTTGTAGCGTGTTACAATTGCGTGTTTTCTACGCTACACAACAAGAGAAAAAATTGTAATTAACCTTCGCTTGTGAATTATGCTACAGGAAAAATGTAATTTTTGGCGGTGAAATGACGTTTATTTTGTCACCACAGCAGAAAAACAACGCTTAATTAACCCCTGGATGTAAATTGCGCAAAAGAATTGAGCAGCCACAAACTACTAGCTTTGTAGCGTGTTACAATTGCGTGTTTTCTACGCTACACAACAAGAGAAAAAATTGTAATTAACCTTCGCTTGTGAATTATGCTACAGGAAAATTGTATTTTTGGCGGTGAAAAATACGGTTTATTTTAGTCACCACAGCAGAAAAACAACGCTTAATTAACCCCTGGATGTAAATTGCGCAAGATAATTGAGCAGCCACAAACTACTAGCTTTGTAGCGTGTTACAATTGCGTGTTTTCTACGCTACACAACAAGAGAAAAAATTGTAATTAACCTTCGCTTGTGAATTATGCTACAGGAAAATTGTATTTTTTGGCGGTGAAAAAGACGGTTTCTTGGAGTCACCACAAGCAGAAAACAACGCTTAAATTAACCCCTGGATGTAAATTGCGCAAAAGAATTGAGCATGCCAACAAACTACTAGCTTTGTAGCGTGTTACAAATGTCGCGTGTTTTCTACGCTACACAACAAGAAAAAATTGTAATTAACCATTGCTTAGTGAATTAGCTACAGGAAAAATTGTAATTTTTTGGCGGTGAAAAAGACGGTTTTCTTTTGATCACACAGCAGAAAAACAACGTTAATTAACCCCTGGATGTAAATTGCCGCAAAAGAATTGAGCAGCCAAAAATGAAGGGTATTTGTATTGTAAAAACGCTGTTTCTTTAAATGAATACAACAGAACTGGCTTAGATCCCCCTTGGATATTCAATGTGCTGTGAGCAGATAGCATAAAAATGTATATGCACGCATGGACGCACACGGGACTTCAGATCCATACCCCAAAAATCAGAAATAGAACATTAGAAAAGCAGTCTCTGAGACAGCTGAAAAC
>JAODAL010014901.1:0-85757 GCA_025379985.1 Phyllomedusa bahiana | reverse complement strand
GCGTCATGGCCCCCCCAAATATCTGTGCGCAAAAGCCAAATAGCATCCCCCCCTTGTCCCCCCTGCCATGCCCCCAAAAACAGCAGTTTACACCCACATTGGGTATTGCCGAATTTGGGAAAGGGAAATTTGGTAACAAAATTTTGGGGTTTTTTTTTTCCAAGATTGCTTGTAAAAATTAAAATTTTAAGCTAAAAATTGCAGATTTTGGAAAAAATTATATTTTTTTTTTTCGGGCCCGAACCTAAAAAATTTGTGAAACGCCTGTGGGGAAATTATATCACTAACACCGGATATTTTCCCGAAAGGGGGTGTTTTTCCCAATATGTATTTTTTTTGGGGGTAATTAAGTTTTGGAACCTAGGGTGTCCGCCAAACCTGAAATGGCCCCCAAAATTAATCGTAATAAAAATGAGACCCCAGAGTCCAGTAGGTCCCCTCCTATTCTGGGGTTGTGGTGACCCAAAATGCACTAGGGCCAAATGGGATACTCTGAAAACGGCAATAGGGGGAATCAATTTAATTTGCTTTTTCCCTACACATTTACCGATTTTGTCAATAATGTATAAACATTGAAAATCTGCAAAAAAAGTGAAATTTTGAAAATTTCACTTCCCTTTGCTTTACCCTGTGAAACCCTAATGGGAATAAACTTTAAATGGGGTTTTTTGAAACTTTAAGGGTGTATTTTTCAAAATGAGGTATTAGGGGGGTTCAAAAATACAGGTAAATAAAAAGTCACTTAAACTGGACTGGTCCCTAAAAAATGTATATTGCAATTTTTTTGAAAATTGAAAAATATACTAAATTTATAAGCCCCTAATGTGAAAAAAAAAAAAAAAAAAGAAAAATATAAAAAAGATGCCAAACTACAGCAGACATATGGGAGATGCTGTTTTAAACTTTTTGAGTGGTAAAAAATATCTGTCTTACATGCGAAATTTTGAAATTTGAAAAAGGGAAATTTTTCAATTTTTCAGATAATTATTTGTATTTTTTTACAAACAATATTTTTGGACCCCAAAATTTTTTACTTCTTTTAAACAAATGTGTGAGAGAAAACAATCCTTTAAAACACATGGATAGGTTAAAGTGTCAAAAAGTTTTTCTCAATAAAGTGACACATGACAGTTTCAAAATGGGGCTCTGTCAGAGACCAAAAAAAATGGGTCCGGGGGGTAAGGGGTTAAAAAATATAGGGGTGGGAAATTTAAAGCACTGTTTTATTTTCGCGATGACACCAAGTTTTGAGTATATGCAGCTTTTGGAAGGTTCGTAAAGTCAAGCAGACCCGGGCCAAATTTTGCTTTTGGCATCCACTTGAAAAATGAGATTTAATGTTGATAAATGTAAAGTTCTGCATCTGGGTACTAATAATCCTAGCTGGAGAAACACTGGGAGAATCACTTGTTGATAAAGATCTGTGAGTTCTTGTAGATCATAGACTAAGAAAAGCAGCATTTTCAAACAGCTGCCTCAAGGCAGAAAGATATTGGTGTATTTAAAAAAGGCAAGGACTTGCGGGACAGGTTGTAAATTTTTTTAATTTACTGTATATAAAGCATTTGTGCGGCCTCACTTGAAAAAATGCGTTCAGTTTGGGGCCCCGTCTATGAAAGGATTAAGGGGGGCCTGGGAAGGGGCAAATGGCAACCAAACTTTTTAAAGGGGGAATGGAGCAGCTTAGTTACAGGAGGGTTAAAGAATTAAACCTATTTTTTGGGCAGAAAAAGACGGCTTCGGGGTTTGGGCATGAATTAATTTTAAAAAGTATATAAATGGTCCCCACAAAAAGTATGGGGGGAAAAAAATTTTTCATGTAAAACCCGGAGAAAAAAAGGGTTCAATCTCCCAAAGAGAAAAAAACTTTTTTTTTCCCCTGTGAGAACTGTGAATCTGTGGAATAGCCTGCCCGAGGAGTGGGTTTCAGCAGGAACGTTCGAATTTCAAGAAAGGCTAAGATAATACCTGAAATAAAACATTTGATTTCATATGACCTGTAAAATTTCTAGAGCAGTTGTGGCAACCGGGGTCGAAAAAAATCTCCGGGCGGGGTTCTTGCCCCTGGGTTTAAACCCTTTTTGACGGTGGTTTTCTCGTTTAGCCTCCTTTCACCCACATTTTCCCCACCCTCGGTTGAACTTGATGGATGTGTGTCTTTTTTCAACTTTACTAACTATGTAAAATCCTTGGGATAGGCAGAAAGACAGATAGGCAAAAAGCAAGAGACATAGGATAACAGGCGTGTACCGTGGCTGTAGGCTGGGCCCTCAGAATCAACTCCACTGGTGGGCCCCAGAATGAAATTCCACAGGTGGACCTTAAGCATTCCAGTCCAGCACTGGCAGTATTTTGGCCACGTGCGGCTACCTCATAGAGGAACCCCAGCCTTACAAAGTCTGAAAGTCAAAAGTTCAAAAATTGTTACCGTTTTGCTTGGCACTGTATAAACAGATTAAACAAAAGGAGTGAGGACTCTGCTTGCAAGATGTTGGCCCAGCCATCCTGCATGTAGTAAATATGGGTGGGATCATTCTTCACTTTTTTTGCAAAAACTGAACACCGCCCAAAAATCGCTCACTCACTTTGAGCGGTTTACATTCACTCCAATGTTAATTTTCAGTCTGGAGACCGGTCGGAAGAATGAACATTTTCTAAGTTTCTCAGACCGCCGGCGGTGTGAAAAACAGGTCAGTGGGGCCTGCTGAACGTTTTTTCTTTTGAAGTCTATGGGGGAGCGTTGCTTGCAGGTTTTCAGACGGTTTCTAAAACCGCAAACCGTCTGAAAAACCGTCCTAAAACCCTTGCTGTGGGGACATGCCCAAAGAGTGTTTGTTGTTTCCACAGTGAGAAAACGCGGAGATCTGGAGATGTTTTACAGTCTTAGATGACAAGAACAAGCAAGGGATTGCATGGGAAAGGAAACGACGTAGGATGTATTATATCCCCTAGACAGTGGACCTGCTGCCTAGGAGTTATGGTGGTACCACAGACTGAAACATATGTCTGGTTTGGGTTTTTGCTTAGTAAGGGGCATATAATTACATATAACGGGTTATTTTTTTTAGCAAAAAGTAAAATTATTTTGTTTGCAGTTAAAATATCCTCCGGGTATAAATTGTTTCTTTTTAAAGCTTTAGTAACCGAATCTATGCTTTTTTATTTTTTTTCCTCTTTTTCATTACAGCTTTTAGTGAATCCCAGAAGTAATGCCTGTAAAAAAAAGGTTCTCATGAAAGGGAAAGGTTGTGTATCACTTTTATGGACAAGCCTTTTGGGAAAATTTACGAGACCTACCTATGCTGTTGCAAAGATTGATGACAGGGGCCACTAACAAAGCTGTCTTTTTGGTTGTGGATTTCCCACTGGGTTGGGGCAGCAGTCAATACGGCCAAGGTGACTATTAAACGCACCTTTTTAAAATTTTTTTGCATGAAAACCAAAAAAAATCCGGGGGAACTCCAAGGACCTCTTTAGAAAGAAGAATATAGCGGTTTACTGTTACTATTATTACGTGTAATACCTCTTCTCTCTAATTTGTTAAAAATAAATATTTTTCATAGACCTGCTTCATGTCTACCTCAACAATTTTTTAAATTTTTTACACCTATTTTTTCACTACTTTTAGCTTAAAAAATTAGAAATACGAATCTATGAGTGGCTATGGGTACTGACAATTGTTTATAATAAATGAAACATTTTTTTGTGGTCTTGTAGGTAGAACCCGGGACTACTTTTGCCTATTTGGTTTGGGGGCCCTTGGATTATCAACTATTTAGGCTGCAGTTATCTGGGGCTTTCAAGAATAATCGGTAAAAGATATCAAAAAGCAGCAGTTTGAAAAAGGGAATGGAGTTTGGCGCCACTGAATGCATCAACCCTAAGGCTTACAGCAAGCCGATAGAAGAGGTGATAATTGAAATGACAGGGCATGGAGTGCATTATTCTTTTGAGTGTGTTGGAAGTCCAGATACAATGGTATGTATTCTTAAACAATTATTACTTTATTGCTAAATTATTTGTGTTGTATCCAAGTCTATTATGTAATTAATTTTTTTCTTATAGCATTAGGTTCTGTCCATGCAGCAGCAACAAGTATTATTAACCCCTTAAGCCGAACGCCTGAAAAGTAGTTAATGACCAGAACATTTTTTGTTTTTTGCCTCCTTGCATTTCAACAGTTGTAACTTTTATCTTTTCAATGACGCAGTTTTATCAGGCCTCGTTTTATTCGAGACAAGTTGTACTTTATGGGGGAATCGTTTAAGTTCACTTAAAAAAATTCTGCAATTATTTGTATTTAAAAAAAAGTTTTTTTTTTTTGTTTTTTTTTACACCATTCACATTTCACACTTAATAACTTGTTAGATTAATTCTACAGTTTATTATGGTCGTGTGGACACCTAATGTGTAGGTTTTTTTTGTGTGTGTGTGTAATATATGCACAATAATTTTTTATTAAATATTTATTTTTATTCTTATTTTTATTAATTTTTTTACGTTTTTCTGTTTTTTTACTTTTTATTTTTAAATCCCCTGAAGGGAGAACTGTTTTACATTATTTTTTTTTACACTTACTAATGTATTAGCATATTCATATATACTAATTAGAGATGGGCAAATTTCCCGAAATTCGTTTTGTTCACTTCTCCGAATTTCTCGGCAAAAAAAAAACTTCGTTCAAATTATTCGGCACGAATCACGTTAAAAAAACTATTTCGGGCTGCACAGGGCGGGGTGCTGTAGAACGTTGTCCCTGTTTAAAATTGAGGGGAGTTTGGTTTGGTTTTTTTCATACATGTTGTGTTTTAGTTGCAGAAATACGCCGCCGCTTTAGAATGCTTCATATAAAATTCCCGGGGTTTAAGAGGGCAAAACTGCCCCAAAAAACTGGGGGGGAATGTAGCCTGAAAAAGTCATCCCGAAAAAGCGGGGAAAAAAACAAGTGAGAGCTCGGGTGGAAAAATCAGGACAGGTGTGGAGGTGACGGCGGCACCCACACAGCATGAGGTCAGCCAGTGGCCAATGATATTTAGAGGTGGCAAAAAGGGGTAGGCCCTGGGGCCCAAAATTTTAACAGTGTGTAGGTCCGGCAGCACCACACACCCGATGAGGTCAGACAGTGGAAAAAAAGACACAGTGTGTAGGCAGGGCAGGCCACGACGCAGCATGGGTCGACAGTGGCAAAATGACACAATGTGTAGGTCACGGCAGCAGCCACAAAGCGCAGAGGTCAGACAGGGGCACAGTGCACAGTTTTATAGGTCACGGCAGCAGCCACAGCAGCAGAATGAGGTCAGACAGTGGCACAAGACACAGTGTATAGGTCACGGCGCACCACAGCAGCAGAAGAGGTCGACAGGGGAACAATGACATTCTGGGGGGGAAAAAAAAAAACAGGAATCGGCCACAGAGGGGGGAAAATGACACAGTGTGTAGGTCCGGCAGCACCCACGCAGCAGCATGAGGTCAACAGGGGGCCAATGACACGTGTTAGGTCCGGCAGCAGCCACAGCAGCGAATGAGGTCAGACATTGGAACAATGACTTTGGAGGGGGGCAAAAACGGATGGGCCCACGAGTGGCACAATGACACTTTGTTTAGGTAAAAGGCAGCAGCCACGCAGCAGCTGAGGTGACAGTGGACAATGACATTCTGGGGGGGAAAAAAAAACAGGAATGGGGCCACGGTGGGACAATGACCAGTGTGGAGGTCACGGCAGCCCCGCAGCAGCTGAGGTAGAAGTGGCACAATGACATTTGGTAGGAGGCAGCAGCCACAACGCAGCATGAGGTCAGACAGGGGCACAATGACAGAGTGTGGAGGTGGGGACAATTACCCAGTTCCTGGTAAAGTGGTTGGGGGAGATGGAGAAACTGTCAGCAGAGTGTGGTTGGGGGTGGTGTCGGCATCAAAATATTGGTGAGGCAGGTGTTTGAACCAGACTAATTTCTCACTTTTGGGTGAGGCGTCATGGCTGATGTACTCCCCTAAGGATGGTGGGGGAAATCCGGGCCGATCATGCCTGTTCTTGACAAAGGTCGTCGTCCCATTTCCCGGGGGACAAGCGGGTTCTCCTGGGGAAACGAGGGCCCCCTGCCGCATAAACCCCCGCTTGATCCCACCTACGGCCGGGCAGGACGCTTCCCCACTGAAAACTCGGAATTTGCGGCCCACATCCAGTTTGGCGCCCAGTGGCCCAGCGGTCTTCAAACTTGGTGGCAGAGTGCTTTCCAAGTGGGCCACCACCTGTTGGTTAGGGTCTGCTGGTCTGTGCTGCTGGCGACTCCCCCCTCACTAGGGTGTGAAGGAAGCGCTCATCAGGACTCCAGACTTAGGTTGTGTGATGGAGTGGTACTTGCCCCGACCCCCCCACCTTTCCCCCGGCGCCGCGGCAGTGTAGTGAGCGTGGGAACCCCCGGTAGACGTCAGAGGAGGGCGATGCGCAATGGGCAGGGGCAACTGCTTGGAGGATTTCCTTTTGTTTTTGAGTTTGTCTTCCCTCTCAATACGGGGGAAAAGGCTCCCTTTTGGACTGGTAGCGAGGGTCCAATAGTGTGGAGAGCCAGAAGTATCCCTCTGCCGGTTGCTGACTATTGGTGTCATGCCGGAAAATCAGCAGTGGGGCCATCTCCAGGTGACTCCGGGGGGGGCTCCCTGCCCCCCTCTCCCTGAAACTGCCACGGTGCTTGCGGGTAAATCCCCTGTTTTCCCTATTCCATCACTCCTCAGCTGCTCCTGCTCCCTCTCTTGTCCCCGGGTAAAAAAATCCACTCATTTAACCAACAATGCTTCTGCTAAAATTCCCCCTCCTCCTCCCCCTTTTCAGTCCCCACGGATCATGGGGCCGCGAGATGTAGTCCCCACGTCTGGTCCCCTGCCCAGACAGTTTTTTTCAGCTTTCTGTTCCAGGACATGAAGCAGTGGAATGACGTTATTAAAAACCGTAGCCCTGGCGTGACAAATAAGTTGCCCCCTCGAAGGGCCTCAAAAAACGGCAGGGTCACGCATGAGTCCCACTGTCTGACACAAAGTTCACAGGGGAGTATTTTCTGTCTGCCTGGTCATCAAAAAATGTTAAAGGCCTTTCTCTGTTTATACAGGGCCCAACAGGGCAGGCTGGAATTCCAACAGGTGGAAACATCGCATATCAGAGTGGTTGGGGGGGGCCCCGTTTGCCGCGAACTCGAGGAGGGTGTTCCTGGTTTGTTTCGAATGGTTTAAAAAGCATGCACAGTTTCCTGGCCATTTTTAGAAATGTTCTGAAGATCGGTGGAAGACTTCAGGAACCTTTTCACAACAATTAACCCCTCCCAAGGGGGGCATGGGCCCTCCCCTCGGTGCAGCGCGGACACCATGTTCCTCCCATTTTTCCTCCCATGGTTCCGATTTGAGTTTGGGCGGAGAAAGCCAACATGATTTCTTGTGCAGACGCGGGCAGTTCCCCCCTGTGTGGCTTAGTTCGCCCAGGCAAGCCCGGGTTTGAATGTGTGACACGCTGACCTACACATGTGGTTTAGGAGCAGTACTTGTAGAGGGTGAGATGGTGGTGGGGAGGGGGCGGACATTGGCGCAGGACCGCAGTTTGATAAGTGGAGGAGAAAGGGGTCTCCGTCCCAAATTGTTGGTGTGTGGGCCGGAAGCACATTCACCAGTGGGCCGTAAAGGATTGTACTGGCCCCGACCGTGTTACAGCTCGAGTCCGCGCTGCCATGCACATTGGAACAAAACGATAAACTCAAGGAAATGGCCCACTTCTTTTCTATTTATAAGTGCTGGTACTGCCCTTTTTGGAAAAGAAAATTACGGGTTTGGGAAATTCCATCTCGGCTGGACAATCCATTGTTCTCTGAACGTGCAGAGTCCACCATTTGGAAAGGGGAGGGGCCAGTCCAAAAAACTTGGACAGGGAGCACGGTCAGTGCTGCACCTTAGGATGGGTTTGGCGCTACTGTTGTTCTTTGCAATCGCCCTGAATGTGCTGGCGCCATGAGTGCGAGGACGGGCTCTACCGGGGGAAAGTCAAAGGAAACAGCCTTTCTGCGAGGTGGTGCGCCCTTTTTGGCTGCAATGGCATGCGTGCCACTGGGGTGCTTTTTTTTGCTGCGGGGGGCAGGATGGACCCCCACATTGAGCCACGTTTCTCCCAGGCCACCGGATGGGGCGCTGCATGTGTTGACGCAGGGCCGTGGGGCCAACGTTGCTCCCTGGCCACGCTTTACTTTTGCCCCGATTTACATATCCCCCCCATTGGCTCCCCCGGGTCTTAGCAAGAACTGCCCACCGCCCGGGACGGATTTTACCGCCAACGTCCGCATGAGTGATACTGCCGCCGCTGCCCCGCTGGCCCCCGTGCCGTACTTTCTTGGACCCGCGAAGCTGGTTTTTTTTCCCGTGGCCGCTTGGGTCCCGACCCCACACTGCTTTTCTATCCTGCTATCCGGCCACACGGCCCCACTTGCTCTTTCCCCTCCCACCACAACTACCCCTTCTTCCCCTCATTATAAACCCCCCTTCCTCACCACCCCAATTCCCCACACACATTATTTTTTTAAAAAAATTTTAAATTTTTTTATAGTTAGGTTTTTTAAAATACCCCCCAAAATGATCCCCAATTTTTCCCCCCAAATTTTTTGCCGCCTACTGCAAGAAGCAGGGGGTATTGGCCCCCTTTCTTCGTGCCAAAATAGTGTGATGCCCTCCTCAAATTTGTTATCCTCCATATAGGGGCGCTGAGCCAAAACTTTTGTTCTCTGGCGGGGAAACCCGGGTGGGCAGGGCGGTTGGGGACGGGGGGGCCCCTGACCCATCCCGGGCCAGCCAACTAAAGGGGTTTGTTCGACGTTCCCACTGACTTTGGCTGGGTTGTCAGATGTATCTGGGGGAGTGGATGAACTAGTCAACCCCTTTAGAACCCCTTTGGGTGCGAAACCACACGGCCCCTAGATGAAAGGGGGTTGTGGCCCCACGGTGACCCCCGTGGACGCCCCTTGCTGTGCTGGACCCGGGTGGAATGTTTTTGCCTCTGCCCTCGAGGTGAAGGAGCCCCGCCCCTCTCTGTGGACAACTGTTTTTTTAAAAATTTACAGACCCTGTTTGATGAAAATATCGTATATGAAAATACAAACCCCCGTATTTGACGCCCAAAGAACCCCAGTAACAAACTTGGTAATTGGATATAAATTGCGCTCCCCAAAATGGGGGAAAAATGGATTTTATGTGCCGTTTAAAAAAATCTGTGTATTTTATGAATATAAAGCACAACAGGCTTAATCAACCCTTGGATATGAATTATGTACAGAATTTTTTTAAGTGGGTTGAAAAACAAAGTTTCTTTTTCTGAGTAAACTGCAGAAAAACGCTTAATTAACCCCGGTTAAATTGGCCCAAAAAATTGACCCCCACAAATAGTAGTTTTTTTTTTAGGTTTTTTAAAAACGGTTTTTTTTAAGCCACACAACAAGAGATAAAATTTTAAATTAAACCCTTTTCTTGTGAATTTGTACAGGAAAAATGTATTATTTTGGCGTTGAAAATGAGGTTTCTTGGGTAAACCCAGCTGAAAAAACAACGCTTAATTAACGACTGGATGTAAAAAGCGCCAAACAATTGAGCCACCACAAATATAAAGCTTTTTAGGTGTTCAATGGGTGTTTTTTTATAACAACAAGAGTAAAATTGTAAATTAACCTTCCTTGTGAAATTTTGACAGTAAAAAAAAGTATATATTTTGGCATTGAAATGACGGTTTTTTGGAGTACCCCAAGCTGAATACAACGTTAATTAACCCCCCGGATGTAAATTTCGCAAAAGAATTGAGCAGCAAAAAAGGTGGCATTTATATTTTTAAAAAAGCTGTTTCTTTAAAAAGAAAACAACAGGAATGGGGTTGACCCCCCTTTGGGTATTCAAAAATGCTGTGAGCGATGGATTTAATGTATATGCAGTGCAGTGGCGCACACTGGATTTAGATCCAATACCCCCAAAAAAAACAGAAATAGAACGTTAAGGAAGCATTTGAGACAATTGGACACCCCACAAAAACGTGTAAAAAAATCAGTTCTTCAGCAAAATCAGCCGCGGCGCACTTCCCGCAGTACGTGAGAGCGGGATGAGCCCCCAGCGTCGCGCCGGCTTATATGTGCGGTGACGTCCAGAAACCCGCCCCGGGCTTATTGGTTCATTCTGCACATGTCATGCGGGTATGCCTTCTTCTCCCAGAGTGCTTTGCCCCATGTAGCGCCATGTGCTCGTAGCCATTTTATCAATCAAAAGCACACTTCGTTCACCCGAAGTCCTCCAAACTTCGACTTCGTTCAGAACCAAAGTTTTCCTGAAATTCTAAACGAATTCCACTTCGTTAGAATTAATTCGCCCATCTCTAATGCTCATACATTATAATCTGTGTAAGTCTGACACAGGGAGTGATCAGGACAGCACACAGTCTGCCCTGGTCACTGGCTTGATACACAGACAGCTCTTGGGCCAATATAGGTCCCCAGGGCCGACTGTGCAGCCGTTCCCCGGGCTCTGTCGGGTCCGATCACCCGACAGAGCAGGGGAACCCATTGATTGCGCTGCGGTAACGATCCACTGCAATCAAAGGGTTAAAGCACCAGGATGTGGAGGTTTCCCCTGCTACTCGGTGCTTGCAGGGGATGCTCTGGGATCAGAGCTGTGTAGTACAGCCCCGAACTTATCGCAGCTGCGGCGCCGCAAACACCGATGTCTGCAATGACGCCAAAAGACGTCGCTGCAGACAAACGACACACCAGCCGACGTCAAAAGTCGGTGGCCGGTCGTTAAGGATTTAAAACAACAATGTATGCTGATAGAGTTATCCGAATTAATATAATGCCTCATTCACTTATTATTTTGCCATCGAAAACTGCGACTCTAGTTCTGTTGAAATTCAGTCCTTGAATTACTTGGTCTGCAGCAATGGTCATATACAGTAGGTTGTACATGTCAAAGTAACTTCTGCATGAGAGCCAGGATCCAAAGTTTTCCTACAGAACATTGCCTAAAGCAGCACACTCTTCCCATTGGCTTGCCAAATAATGCTGCCAAGTAAGTGACAAACACTTCTGGCTGTTTACATGAAAAAAAAATGCATACACCCAGACCACCACCTTACATTCTCCATGGTCATTTATGCCTGTTGTTGGCAGGTTCAGACCACATAGTCTAGCCTGTTTCTCTTTGGTATCGGAGCATCTTGAGTGCTTATGATCCTGTTACTGATTCACCGGTTGTCCTTTATTGGACAACTTTTTGAAATGCTTGAGGAATGGGAGGTAGGGAATCACTAAAAAAATTTCCATGGGCCCGAGACTTTTTTTTTTTTTTTTTTTTTTTTTTTAGCTACACCCATACATATAATTTCATCCAAATAAGTTTCAGATAATTTTAAGGATGGATACTTTTCCTCTGTTCATGCAACAACCCAGTTAAAAAATTGTGTCTACCTCTATTTGTTACTAGAATGCACTAACTATTAAGGAATATAGGCTAGATTCACTCATTGCAGTATTTCAGCCTTTAATCTTTTTTTTTTTTTTTTTTGTGCTTTTTAGATGCAAAAAAAAACATTTAAAAAAACAGCAAATTACGATGGTTCTGTGATACAATTTTTGGCTGTGCCATTTTCTGAGCTAAACCCAGCCATTTTACACTCTAGATGCTGTGGTCAGTAACGGCTGCAGTATCTGGATGGTTAACAGTCTAACTATTGGCACCCTGCAAATGTGCTATACAATTTGGAGCTGAGTAAATACTGACTGGACTGCTTAAGAGACAAGGAAAGTCCTGCTTACCCCACCCTATCTTGCTCAGTATGTACACAGAGCTAACTGCCAATCACTGTGGACGGGATAAACAGGATTTTTTTTTATTTCCGTTTTAGTCTTTTGCTTTGCTATTTATTTTAGATATTAAAAATCAAATCATAAAATCCTATGTATCACACAGCACAGCTCTTCTCCTCTATCACATCCTGCTCTCAGGCAGCATAAACCCCCTAACAGGTTCCCTTTAACACACCAAATCTGCAGTTGTATCTGTGGTCCTTCTTCCCCAGTTTTACTACAACTTAGACCACACTGCTGGTAGGCCTATTTCACTTTAAGAAAACCACGCATCTCATCTTGTGATGAGTAGGGGGAGAAAGAAACCTACCCTGATATACTAACCCCGGATATACCAGAAAAAAATAAACTTCAAATACACATACAATGGTATAGATCCTAGGACAAACATAAAACTTAACTTTTAATGATAAAGTTATTAAAAACCTTATAGTGCCAAAGAAAAAATATTAACTATCCTAATATAATAGAGACAAATAACTATCCCTACCAACTAACTAGCTAGCCGGAAAAAATTGGGGTGTTTACCCCGATAAGGGCGTCCCCAAACTAACCTACACAGCACTACCCTAGGACTAATACTAGCTGTAAGATAGACAGAAAATAGATATGTATTATAGGCACAGCACTATGAACAATCAAATACAGTAACCAGCATGTGTCAAAATTCAATACTGGAGAGGTGTATACCATAGCAACAAAGACCGTAGAATAATAAACTACTGTCACCTAATATACAGTCAAAGATGTAAAGAACACAGCCCTATAAATTACAATGCAACTCTAGATATAATAGCTAGTATATAATTGTCACAATCACGGTCCGCAGTAGTGGATCCACTGGACCACCGCAAGCGATGGCGTAAGCCACACCAGGGAGCGGGGTCTAAGTAGGTCCCAGTTTTCACCAGAGCCCGCCGCAAAGTGGGATGGGCTTGCTGCGGCGGGAGTCTACCAGGTCACTACCCCTGACGTGACTTGCGTGCGGTGGCAGCCGAGGTATAGCGTGGTACAGAATCGTAAGGCAGGCTCGTAGTCGGGGACAGTCGGTAAGGTCAAGACAGGCGGCAAAGGTTCGTGGTCGAGAGAAGGAGGCTAGCGGTACGATACACGGAAATCAGGACAAGACTCAGGAAACGCTTTCTCTATAGGCAATGGCACTAAAGATCCGGTGGGAGTATCAGGGAGGGGCAGGCTTAAATAGGGGCAGCGACCGGCAACGGAAAATTACCAGTGCGCTGGCGATTTAAATTTAACACTGCCGGGACAGAGACAGCAGCAGGAGCACGGCTGGGTAAGTCAGCTGCGGGACAGGTAGGGGATCGAGCACGCCTGTGACCCGATATGCCGCTCGGCAGCGGGGCACAGATGTGCCTGCGACCCGGGACGAGGGTCGCAGGGGCATCCGTACAATAATATCCTAGTTTCACACAAAAAATCCCAAATCACGGATACCAAATCACTTTCCAACGTGTTTCTCCCCAAGATAAATGGGGTTCATCAGGGAAAAGAGGGAAGTGTACAAGAAAGATATACAAGTTAAAATAAACATATATAGACAACAACTCACGGCCCTTATGATACTGCAATAAGCCGGTGTTGAGCCTGAAGTCCTAAATTATCCAATAACGGATCTCTAGGCACAAGATGAACGGCATGGTAGCACAAAGATAGTGGGACCTATAATACATGCCTATTAGAGATGGGCGAATTTCTCAAAAATTCGATTTGGTCACTTCGCCGAATTTTCTGACAAAAATTAATTCGGTCCGAATTACTTCGGCACGTATCGCGTTAAAAAGCAGCTATTTCCAGGCTGCACAGAGCCTGCAGGGTGCTATAGAACGTTGTGCCATGCTTAAATATGCAGAGGGAGCTTGGTTTGGTCTTCATACAATGTTGTGTTTTAGTATGACACGCAGATGACTGCCGCCGCTCTTAGAATCGCTTCACTATAAAATTCCCTGGGCACTTAAGAGGGCAAAACTGACCAAAAAACTCAAGCGGGAATGTAGCCTGATAAAGTCATGCCAGCGAAGCTGGAAAAAAACAAGCTGAGAGCTCAGGTGGCAACATTAGTGACAGAGTGTGGAGGTGACGGCGGCAGCCACAGCAGCATGAGGTCAGGCAGTGGCACAATGACATTCTGGAGGTGGCAAAACACGAGGAAGCCACAGAGTGGCACAATGACTGAGAGCGGAGGTCACGGCGGCAGCAGCATGAGGTCAGGCAGTGGCACAATGACACAGTGTGGAGGGCACGGCAGGAGTCACAGCAGCAGCATGAGGTCAGGCAGTGGCACAATGACATTCTGGAGGCGGCAAAACAGTATTAGGCCACAGAGTGGCACAATCACACAGTGTGGAGGTCACGGCGGCAGCAGTATGAGGTCAGGCAGTGGCAAAATGACATTCGGGAGGGGGCAAAACATTTAGGCCACAAGGGGCAAATGAAAAACATGTGGAGGGTACGCAGCAGCAGTTTGGATCGGGCAGTGGCACAATGCATTTTGAGGGGGGAAAAACGTATTAGGCCACAGAGGGGAAAAATCACACAGTGTGGAGGCCCGGGCCCGGCAGCAGTATGAGATGGGCAGTGGCAAAATGAATTCGGAGGCGGAAAAACAGTATTGGGCCACAGAGGGGCACAACACACAGTTGAGGTCATGGGGGGCAGCGTATGAGGTAGGCAGGGGGACAAGACATTCTGGAGGCGGCAAAACGTATTAGGCCACAGAGGGAAAATCACACAGTGGGGTCGGGCCCGGCAGCAGTATGAATCAGGCAGTGGGAGAATGCTTTCTGGAGGCGGAAAAAGTATTAGGCCCACAGAGTGGCGCAATCAACATGTGGGGTCACGGCGGCAGCAGTAGGGTCAGGCAGGGGCAAAATGTATTCTGGAGAGGGAAAACGTATTAGGCCACGGGTGGCGAAATCCACAGTTGGAGGCACGGCGGCGCGTATGAGATCGGGGCACAATGACATTTGGGGGCGGCAAAACAGATTAGGCCACGAGGGGACAATCACACAGTTTAGAGGTCACGGCGGGAGCAGTATGAGTCGGGGCAGCGGAAAATGACATTTTTGAGGCGGCAAACAGTATTAGGCCCACAAAGTGGCACAATCAAAAAACAGGAGGAGGGTCCAAAAACCGGGGCGGAAAAAAGGGCAAGAAGGGAAATCAAGGGGGAGGTGGCCAGCAATGAATTCCGGGGCCCCGAGGGGCGGCAAAACAGTTTTAGGCCACAAGTGGCACAACCCAGTGTGGGGGTTCCGGGGGGGCGGGGGGCAGGCGGCAAATAAATTTCAGGGAAAAATTTTGGGGTAAAACAATGACAATTTCGGAAAAGGGGTGGCAAAACAGGAGGAACCCACAGAGTGGCACATGACTAAAAGCGGAGGTCACGGGGGCAGCAGCAAAGGTCGGGCGTGGACAATACACAGTGTGGATTAACGGAAAACGAACAGCGCCCCAGCAGAGGTCATAGGTGGCACAATGACAGGTGTTGGGTGGGTGGGCAAAAAACAGCCCCCGGTAAAGTGGGGGTTTGGCAAGGGAGAAACTGTCCCAGAGTGTGGCATCAGGCGGGTGGGGCATCAGAATAGGGGCTGAGGCAGGTAGTTTAACCCCAGACTGCGCCAAAGGATTGGTGTGGGGAAATTGGCCGACCCACGCCGGGGTCATCTTAAATAGGTCAGTCGTTCCACATTTCCCGTGGACAGGGGGTTTTCTCCTTGGGGTAGCGATGGCCCCCGCGCACTGAAACCCGCTGTGAGCCACACTAGGCCCGGGCAGGACAGCTTCTCCACTGCAAACTCGGCAAGTTGGGGCCACAATCCAGTTTGGTGCCCATGCCCAGGGATTTTCCCAATGAGGTGGCAGGTGCTTTCCAAAGTGGGCCCCAAAATGTTGGCTCAGGACTGCTCCGGGCCCTGCTGCTGCTGGGACTGCCCTCCTCACAGGGGGGTGAAGGAAATGCTCATCATGACTAAAATTTAGGTTACTACGATGGAGCTGGTATCTCCCAACCTCCCCACCTTACCCCCGCAGCGCGGCATTTGTCCCGTGAGCGTGAGGCCCCCTGGTCGACTTCAGAGGAGGGACATGCCGCACATAGGCACCCCAAATGATTACGGAGGATTTCCCCTTAGTTTTGATTTTGTCTTCCCTTCAATAGTGGAAAAGGCCCCCTTTTGGGACCAAAAGCGAGGGCCCAATAGGGTAAAAGCCGAAGTCTCCCTCTGCCGGATGCTGATATTCGGGCTGTCATACCCAGGCAAAAAAGCTGCTGCGGCCATCGCACAAGTGACTCCGAGGGGCTCCTCCTCCTTTTCACTGTATATGCCACGGGTTGGGGGAATTGCCTGTCTCCTCCCCTCCTCCCCCTCCCCCATGTCCCCCTCTTTTGTCCGGGGTAAAAATCCCTAATTTCACAAGACAAGCTTCTGCCCCAATGTCCTCCTCCTTCCCTCTCCCCATTTCAGCCCCCCACCGGATCATGGGGCCCAGGGGTGTAGTCCCCAAGTCTCCAGTCCCCCCCCAGACAGTTTTTTCGCTCTTTTCCCGGACATAAAGCAGGGGAAATATGTTGTTTCCGTAGCCCTGGCGTGAAAAATAACTTCCTCTTCGAATGGCCTCAACAACGGCGGTTCACATGACTGCCACGTCTGACACAAAGTTACACGGGAGTATTCTTTGCCTTTTGATCATCAAAAAATCGTTAAGGGCCCTTTTCTTTCATACGTGGGCCAACATGGCAGGGGGGAATTCCCGGGGGGAACCATCGCTTTTCAGATGTGTTGGGGGGAGGGCCCTTCTGCCGCGCAACCGAGGGGTTTTTTCCTCGTTTGTACGAATGGATAAAATGTGCACATTTCCTGGCATTTTCAGATGTTTGAAAATCGGTGGAAGACTTCAGGAAACCTTTTTACAACCAGATTGAACCCCTGGCCTGCAGGGCGCTGGACCCTCCCCCCTCGGTTTCCGGGGGCCCGGCACCTGTTCCTCCCATTGTCCCTACATGGTTCCGATTTGCAGTTGGCCGGGAGAAAACCCAAAATCGATTTCTTGCTGGGATGATGCGGAGAGTTCTCCCCTGGTGACTTGTTGCCGAGGAAACCAGGGGTAAAACTGGTGAACCCCCCTGTGCCCTAAATTGGTTGATGGCGTACTTTGTGGAGGCTAGAAGGGAGGGGGTGGAGGGGAGGAGGGGGTCATTGGCGAGGGCGCAGTTTTACAACGTGGAGGGGAAAAAAAGGGCTCCTGTCCAGTTGTTTTGGGGTGCCTGGGGAGGAAGACATTCACCGTGGGCGTAAAGGAATTACTGGCCCTGACCGAGTTACAGCTCCGACGTCCGCGCTGCCCCTGCACCTTTGGGAAAAAAGATAAGTCAAGGAAATGACCCACCTTTTTTAATATTTTTAAATGCTGGTACGCCTTTTTGGAAAGAAATTACGGCTTGGGTCTCCCTCTCGGCTCGGGGACAAGCCTTAGTTCTCTGAATGGTGCAGAGTCCACCCTTTGGAAAGGGAGGACGCAATACCAACAACTTGCAGGGGCCGGTAGCTGCTGCCCTTAGGTGGTTGGAGCTAATGTTGTCTCTTTGTAATGCCCCCTGAACGACTGTGGCGCCCTTAGGAGGGGGCAGGCATCTTTCTTGGAACTGCGAAAGGGTTTTTTTCCGTGGCCCCTTGGTCCCGACCTCACATGCTGCTATCCTGTGACTCACGGCCACAGACCCACTTGCTCTCTGCGCTGGCCCCGAGCGCAAGCTGAGCCCTCTTTTCCCGACGATGATGAAGCCCTTGCCTCCCCGGCTCCCAAGTGTGTCGGCTACATCATATCTATTTGGTTTCATCGTCAAAACTGTCCTCTACCCGGGTTTGGGATCCAGGGCTGACCTCCAAACATGATTCCCATGCCACTCTCCAATCTAACTTTGCCGCCACTGCAAGAAGAGGGGTATTGGCCCATTTCTTCGCTGCCCAAATAGCTGTGACTGCCCTCCTCAAATTGTTCATCCCGCATTTATGGCGCTGAGCCCAGACCACATAGTAGATCTTGGGAGGGAACCGGTGGCAGAGGGGGGTGAGGAAAGGGGGGGCCCCTGACCCGCCCCCGGGCCCCGCCAACTAATGGTTGTGTTGAGGTTCCACCGACTCTTGGTGGGGGGTTGTCAATTCATCTGGGAGGAAAAGGAGACCAGTCAACCCTCAAGAACCCTTGGGTTGTGAAAAACCCCGGCCCCTAGATGCAAACGCTTGTTGGCCCCCACCGGGGGGTGACCCCCCGGGGAGTCCCCTTGCTGGCTGGACCCGGGCCCGTTCCAGGAAAATTTGTGCCACTGCCCCTCGCAGGGGCAGCGCCGGCCACCTCGCTGTCGGACAGACCGTTTGTTCTAAACGGTACAGACACTGTTTTTGTGATACTGTATAGATAAATTAACCCTGTTTTTGATCCAAATAAACCCCGTAACAAACTTTGGGGAACCCCTTTGGGTATAAATTGCGCGCCAAAATGGCCCGGAAAAATTGACTTGTATGTTGTTTCGTTTTTTTAAAAAAAAAACCCAAATTTGGGCTGTTTGGAAGGTTTAACTAAAAAATTTTTTTTTAAAAGCAAAAACGGGTTCCCTTTAAATTAAAAAACCCCTTTTTCGGACAATTTTTTTTTAAACCCAAAAAGAAAAAATTTTAATTATTTTTGGGTTTGGAAAAAAAAGGCGGTAAAATTTTTGGGTCAGCACACCAGCAAAACACGTTAATTTAAACCCCCGGGTTTTTAAATTGGCCCCAAAAATTTTAGGGCACAAAAATAGTATTTGTAGCGTGTTACAATTGCGTGTTTTCTACCCCCACAACAAAGGGTACAAATTTAATTAACCCCTTTTCTTTGAATTAGGGTACAGGAAAAATTTTTATTTTTGGGGGTTTTAAGACGTTTTTGGGGTCAGCACACAGCAAAAAAACCTTTTTTAACCCCTGGATGTAAATTTGCCCAAAAATTTGAGCCCACAAAATATAGCTTTGTAGCGTGTTACAATTTGGTGTTTTCTACGCCCCACAACAAAAGATACAGTTAGATGGAGGTACGTTATCACCCCCTGGGAAGCGATTATACGCAAAAGTGGGTTGGGGTATAGGTGAAACCTCCCCTTCCACCCTTTTGGTTAAGATTATGATACTTTTGGTTATGCTTTTTTTGTATGTTTTTCCACTGTGAAATTAGTTGTCTCCATAAAGTATGAATCCACTTATATGACAATTGTTGGAGCAATAGATTAAAAAAAAGGCATACCCGTTTTATTAATGATCAGCCCAAAAAAACAATTTTAGCAGGGGGTTAACTGGTTTTTTTGGATCATATTTACCACTTGGTGATTTTTTTTGTGTACCCCATATTTTTAAATATTTTTAATTATTGTTGATAAAAAAAAGATTTTGTACATTTTTGTCATAGACTCTGGGTTTGGTGTTTTTGGAGCAAAAGATACAGTTGTAATTAACTTTGTTGTGAATTAGGGTACAGGAAAAATTTATTTATTTTGGCGGTAAGCGGTTTTTTTGGGGGCAGCACACCGCAAAACAAACCTTTTAAATTTAACCCCCGGAGTAAATTGCGCAAAAGAAGAGCAGCAAAAATTAAGTGGCTTTGTATTGTAAAAACGTGTTTTTTTAAATGAATACAACAGGAATGCTAGATCCACTTGGGAATGATGTATAGCATTTCGTGGGCCCTGGATTTCCCGATAATACCCCAAAAAAAATTTGAAATAGAAAATTAAAGGAAAACTCGAACAAAAACCCCCACAAAAAACGCATTAAAATCAAATTTTTCATAAGACTTAGCGGGGACCCTTCCCTGTGAGCACGTGAGAGGGGTGTGGTCCCTGGGCGCGCCCCGGATTATATATGCGGTGCTTACAAATCCCGCCGGGCTTGATTGGCTTTTTCTCTGCACAGTATGCAGGCTATGCCTTCTTCCTCCCAGAGTGCTTTGCCCATGTAGCCCCATGTGCTCGCAGCCTTTTTTATCAATCAAAGCACACTTCGTTCACCCGAAGTACCCCAAAGTTCGACTTCGTTCCGAACCGAAGTTTTCCTGAAATTCTAAACGAATTCCACTTCGTTAGAATCAATTCTCCCATCTCTAATGCCTATGCATACATATCTATTTTCTGTCTATCTTATAGCTAGTATTAGTCCTAGGGTAGTGCTGTGTAGGTTAGTTTGGGGACGCCCTTATCGGGGCGAACACAACAATTTTTTCCGGCTAGGTAGTTAGTTGGTAGGGATAGTTATTTGTCTCTATTAGATTAGGATAGTTAGTATTTTTTCTTTGGCACTATAAGGTTTTTTATAACTTTATTATTAAAAGTTCAGTTTTATGTTTGTCCTATTTCACTATAACAACATTCCCCTGCTTCCAGCACTTTACAGCTCAAAATCTTCCTGAAGGCCACTTTCAAAAGTTGACCAGTATGTTTTAGGCTAGATCTACACAGCATAGGAAACCAAAACCTAAAAACTGCTTTGAACGTCATTTTTTTTTGTCCAAATTAGCTGGGTTTCTGACAAGTTTTTTGGGGGGATTTTCAGTTTTTTTTGGCGTGTTTTTTTTGGGCAGTTTTTAATGTATACAAAATGCATATACCTTGTTAAACACCTGGGCCGTTTTTCAGCAGAATCGTCCAAAAACCACGTCAAAAAATGTCTGATGCTCTCTGAATAGGTAAGTTTAGGGTTGATGGTGGGGTGGAAGTTATTGAAGTCATTATGGAATTTAAGCAGGGCCTCCTCGCCCGCAGTCCAGATGACAAGGATATCATCGATATAACGGAGGTACATCTTGGGTTTGGTGGTGCATGTGGATAGATATGCTCCTTCCAGTTCAGCCACAGCAGGTGCACAGAATTAGGGGGACATTTTCCTGCAGGTCTAGCAATGTGGTGTTACTAATCATGTGTGAGCAATGTCCGACCACAGGCCTCTATGTGGCAGAGACTCAGCCAGTGCATGAACTCACACAGATTCACTATTAATAACAGCAGAACTGATATTCCAGTGGCACAACACTTCTCCAGAGATGACCATTCTATTGAAGATTTGAAGATTATGGTTTTAATGGGACACTTTAAGACGCAGAGGAAGAGAAAGGAATAGGAATTTAAATTAATGCAAAAATTTCAAACTCTACAAAATGGGCTAAATATTCATGCCAGCTTTATGTCCAACTATGTGTGAACTGTGAGAGCCACAAATTACACCTGATGGCAAACGAGATAAGACGCAGATTTACTGACCCTCCTCATCCCTCAAAAATTTTCCCAGATTGTTGTTTTTCTTGACCTGTTGTAAATGACTTGTCTGCTTATACTGCATTTTGTTATTTTTAAGAATTCTAAGATCCTTTGAAGATCCATGTCTTTTGTGTATAATAAGTCTATGAATTTTCAGTTTCTTGTATAACATCATGTCTGAAGAAGGGAGCTAGTACTCTCGAAAGCTCACCATCAAATATATTCAGTTAGCCTCTAAAAGGTATCGCCTGATTTCTTCACTCTTCTACTACTTTCTATGGCTAACACGGTACAACATTATACTACTAGCTATTTGGAAGATACCACAATGTACCGCACAAGAATGGAATTGAAAAACCGGCTTAAGAAACTTGCACAACTCAACAGCGACATCTTCTTCTTAACAAAATGCAAAAAGGAAAGACTCATCCAAAAGGCTTCAGTCTGCATAACCCCAAACCCCGGCCACCTACAACAGCCGATATGCATAACAACTATGTATTCGAACATAAGAAAAGCTGCGCAACTACATGCTAAAAATTTCCTATAACAAAAAGAGAAAAACACAGGAGGAGATACAGGCCCTGAAGACTTCACTGGAGAATGACACAGAGGAGATGAAGGCCAAACTCCACACATACTACTGGAAACTGCAGGACATGCTTATCAACAACAAAAAAAAAAGCTCCAGAGACTGAGACAAAAAGTCCCTGTTACTGCAACCACAGGCACCAGCCCAGCTCAGCAGACCTGTGTTGTAAACCCTTTCCTCCTATGACCCAAACAAAATGAAATGTCATTTTCTCTCCAAAGGTTTCTCCTTCTGCCCTCAGCATCACTGACCATGTCAAACTCTGCAACTACATGGAGGAGTTTTTCAGAAAAATAAGATGAGGGAATACTTCTATAAAAAAAGGGACCTTCCATACAGAGAGCTCGAGAGCACAGCCATAAGGAACCCACCAAAAATCAACCTGGTTCCCACGGCCTGGAATTAATGCAGCACTAGACAAATACATTGACTGTTTCAGAAGCAAGGTAAAATCTGAGCTCCTGGGGAAACAAAAGAAACAGGTCCACAACCTAACCCTGCAGGAACAGAAGGCTATCACTTCACTGAAAGAAAATCAGGACTAATTATAAAACCAGCTGACAAAGAGGGTGCAATAGTCATGATGAACACCTCCGGGCTATATCCAGGAAGCGAACGACAGTGTCCAACCCCGCCCTTACTCCAACTTGACAGTGATCCCACAGAGGACTTTATAAAACAGCTAAAGGATATGATCAAGAAGTTTCCAACTCAGGTCCAGATGCAGGTAGAGGGGCTCATCCCAGCGGATCCAAGGCCGGGTTCTTACATGTCCCCAAGATACACAAAGATGGCAACCCTGGGAGGCCTATCATTTCTGGCATTGGGACACTGACAGAGAATATCTCCGGTTGGGTGGAAAATCTCCTAAAACCCCTGGTCAGAGATACTCCTAGTTACATCCAGGACACCACGGATCTTCTTTAAAAAACCAATGCCCTCGGTCCACTTCCCGAGGGCACCATTTTGGCCACATGGATGTAGAATCCTTGTATACAAACATACCCCACAGGGTGGAGTTGCAGCATGTCGGGCACACCTGGAGAAACTAAACCTCCCAACAAAACCAGTAACACAGCTCATACAGTTCATACTCAGCCATAACTACTTTAAATTTGGAGAGGCCCTATATCTACAGTGAATGGGAACTTCAATGGGGTCCAGATGTGCGCCCCCAGTAAAGCAAATCTCTTTTTGACTGAACTGGAAGGAGCATATCTATCCACATGCACCACCAAACCCCTGATGCACCTCCGTTTATCCCATGATATACTTGTCATTGGACTGTGGGCGAGGGAGGCCTACTTAAATTCCATAATGACTTCAATAACTTCCACCCCACCATCAACTTAAACTTACCTATTCAGAGAGCAAAATCCACTTTCTGGATACTACAATACACATCAAAGGGCCACCGGCTACTCACTCAATATACCACAAAACCCACAGACAACGGTCTACCCTCAGGAAACGACAGCTTCCACCCCCAGCACACAAGACAGTCTTTATCTACAGCCAGGTATACGATACAATGTATTGCTCCCACAAAACAGACCTGGACAAACACCTCTTGGATCTGAGAACAAAATTTCTCCAATTGGGATACAGGCCCAAAGTGACGGACAATCACATCAGCAAGGCGGCCGCCATCACCAGAGACAGGACCTCACACAGATTCACTATTAATAACAGCAGAACTGATCTTCCAGTGGCACAACACTTCTCCAGAGATGACCATTCTATTGAAGATTTGAAGATTATGGTTTTAATGGGGGCACTTTTAAGACGCAGAGGGAGCGACAGGAATGGGAATTTAACCTACTGCAAGAATTTCAAACTCTACAAAATGGGCTAAATACTCATGCCAGCTTTATGTCCAACTATGTGTGAACTGTGAGAGCCACAAATTACACCTGATGGCTACGAGATAAGACGCAGATTTACTGACCCCTCCGTCACGCCTCACAAGTTTCCAGATTGTTGTTTTCTTGACCTGTTGTAAATGACTTGTCTGCTTATATTGCATTTTGTTATTTTTTTAAAATTTCTAAGTTTTTTGAAGATCCATGTCCCTTTTGTGTATAAAAAAGTCTGTGAATTTTCAGTTTTTTGTATAACATTCATGTTGAAGAAGGAGCTAGTACTCTCGAAAGCTCACCATCAAATATTTTTCAGTTAGCCTGTAAAAGGTATCGCCTGATTTCTTCACTCTTTTAAGATTTTTTATGGCTAACACGGTACAACATTATACTACTAAAGATTCCAATAGTAAATTTTCTGCCCTGCTCTGTCTTTTTTTTGCAACATGTTACAAAAAACAACCTGCATAAAAAATGAGCAGAAAAAAAAAACGTTTTGTGGAGACAACAGAACAATTTTAGTATTAAAGTCTATGGGATCTGTTTTTAGTCTTTTTTTCAGTGGTTTTAGAAAACGAGAAACTGAAAAATTACTTAAAATGTGTGCAGTGGAGACACAGCCTTATACTCAGAATAAAATCATAGAAGATTGCAGCATGTGAACCCAGCCTAAAGTGAGTCATGCAGTGTGCAATAAATGTTTTGTTTTTCTATGTATTTGAAGCAATCATTATGGAATTTCACAATACATGTATTTTGCCATATGTGGCAATGACTGCAGGTGTCCTGTATTTTTTGTGTTGTATCTTAACAAAATGACTGTAAATGTTTATTGGAGGTTCTGCCCTTGTCCAGTTCACTCAGAATATTGGATTTAGCAGATAGCTTGATCAAAGCATTTGACAAGTTATGCTCAACCTAACTGGCCAAAGCCTTCAGTGTAGTCCCACTCTTTAGGCTATGTCTACACTGCATCAGACAAAAAAAGGCCCAAAAGCGGACGTTTTTCCTCTGATGCAGGACCGCGGTTTTTGTCATGCTTTGTGATAAAAGCCGCGTTCGCTTCTTGTTTTCCTGATGTCCCCCATACAATTGTATTGTAAGGGAAGACATCAAGAAGACGAGAAGCGCCGGCGTATTATACAACATGTTATATAATACGCCGCTGCCGCAAGACGGGCTGAGAAAAGACGAGCTGTGTAGACAGCAGCTCGTCTTTTCTATTGCCGGCTATGGGGCCGCACTAACGATCTTATCTGCGGTTTTTAAAAAACGAAAAGCGCCGGAGATACGATCGTTTTCCTGTGCAGTGTGGACATAGCCTTAGACTCCTACAGGCACAAGCTGATTCTTGAGATTTACTTAAAAACTTTTTAAAATTTTTTGGGCAAGTTTTCTACTGACAAAGGGCGTTTGGGAAATAAATTTCCTCAAAGTTCTTTATGCAGGTCATTTTTACATCATTTACGGTTATGATCCATGTCAATCAAGAGCAGTAAATGAAAAACTGTCTTCATTTAAATTTCTTTTTTATGTTTTTTATTCTTAAAATGAAGCAGCGTTGGAGTTCAACATGGGGATAGGAACGAGTGTGTCTTTGGTGGGGCACCCCCAAAAAGCCAAATACTTTGATCCATATCTACTCTTCACAGGTCGTACATGGAAAGGAAGCATATTTGGTGGTAAGAGGTGATCGACTAAATTTTATTGGAGCCATTTTACTGATTATATTAAAAGAATTCCATAAAAACACCAACAATGTAATGCAGTTATCTAAATAATAAGGGCTGAATTATGCCTATGAGCTAATGTAGGAACAGAATGTATTTATACGCTTTAACAACGTGTTCATTGTAACTTTTAAGCATATATAGTATTTGTTGGTTTGGGCCACTTCTATGCATCTTTTGTCACCATTAATTTATATTAATCTGTTCAGGTCTGTGAGCTGGGACCCCTGTAAATCACTAGAGTTATGGAACCACAGTGCCCTTTCAACTTACAGCAGTGTTTTTATCATGTATGTTTAGGGCACATGACTTATTATCATATCCCTTAATTTTGGAACCCCCGCCCTTTTTTAGAGATCGAGGTAATGTGCTTAACAATTTTTAATTTTTTGAAAAAATACTCCCATAAATACACTTTTTTATAGAGACTATAAAATAGATTGAATTTGGCTAACTGGGATCACGGTTTCCAGAGATGGTACCTACATTGTTTAGGTATTTGACACATCCTGTGGATATTCCAGCAGTGTGGAATACCACTTTAAAGGAATATTTATACTTTGCACAATTTCTATCATTTAAGAAGGTCTTTTTGAAAATAAGTTCATTATGAAGTATACCCCTCCTGGGGCCGCCAACGATCTTCTGTAGTCCAGAAGAAAAAATATAATTGTTACATATTTGTTATGGTGCCCCTGGAATTCTTTCAATCAGTGTCAGACTGGGGTGACAGGAACCCACCTTACAGCTTCTGCAAAATGCTACTGCACATGACACTTGTATTCTTCCTGTATATCTCTGCCTTTCTCCCTGAAAAGCAGCCCCTGGTCTGGCATGACCAGATGCCTACAAAGCCCTGTGGCCCACCACATCCAGGGGCCTTCCGGGGATTCCTCCTGTTACCTTGTGGGCTTGTCCAAACATGTTTTTAATAACTTAGAACATCCACCTAACTTGTCCGCTGCTACTGGTCACTCATGAACCCATGGCCTGCAGTTTCTTTTACACCATGTAGACAATTATTAGCTAACTGGCTATTTAAGTAAAGAATCCCTTTCTATGTTTATGTTGAAACTTTCATTCCTCTAGGCATAGAGGATGCCCACTTGTTCTAGATATAGTCCTGGGTATAATAGATGTTGTTAGAGATTTCTATTGACCTTTAATATATTTATACATATTTATTATGTCCCCCCCAAAGCCGTCTTTTCTCTAAACTAAATGAGCCTAATCTTGCTAATCTTTCTGGTATTTCAGTCCACCCAGTCCTTTTATTATTTTTGTTGCCTGTCTTTGAACCTGTTCAAGCTCTACAATGTCTTTTCTAGCACATGTCACGTTTTCTAGCACATGTCACGTATAGAGTAGGCTTGCTCAGCGAGTGAGTAAGTAAGTAGTCATAGAACAGGGAAAAAGTAATCCTGGAATTTGAAATCTTGTAGATAACCTCTTTTGCAGCAATAGTCCTCATCAATGTTTCCTGTAGCTGCAGATAAGTTGTGAACAACATTAAGGAGGAATTCTGGACTATTTTTTGTTGTAAATGTCTTAGTACATATTTCTGGGATGCCTCGTGTACAGTGCCTTCTTCGGTGCACATCATCTTGACAGGATTAAGGGCAGGACTTGGCCATTGTAAAAATCTTCTTTTCCAACCATTCTTTAGTCAATTTACCTGTGTACTTTGGATTATTGCCTTATTGCATCACCAAACATCTCTTCAGGTTAAGGATATGTAATACTCGCCTTAGATTTTCCTGTAAAAATGTTTTGAGACACCTTTGAATTTATTCCCTCAATGACTGTAAGGTGTCCAGACACTGATACAGCAAAGTAGCCCTAAAGCATGATGCTACCTCCATCATGCTTCAAAGTTTGGATGAGTTTTGGTGTTGGTGTACATTGGTCGCTTCTGAATTAAGGTCACCTTGATCAAATTGTTTGAGTCTATTAAGCAGCAAAGTGTTTGATGAGAACATCAAATTCACGTGTTACATATTTACGAGCATTAAGTGCAATTGGCAATAATCCACACATTTTTCACATGTTCACATACTTTAGCTTTTGTATTTGTGCTGCAGCCATGGCAATGTGCACCTGCACAATTTATTTCATTTTGTTTGGAAGGGCTGATCAAGTTTAGTTTTTGTACCTATTACCAATTAGCTCGCAGGGATTCACTTCTGTTTTCTCCATGCACTGTGGATGTTTATTCAGTGTGCTCCATAAAGAGCGTGAACAGCACAATTGTTTTGTGTTGTTAGTTCAGTGCCTATCTGCAATTACCTGGAAGTTACAATTATAAAGGGTTTGCTTTTAATGTAATTGTATATACCTCAACCTCACACATCCCTTATCCTCTGAAGAGATGTTTGGTGATGCAACAAGACCATAATCCAAAGCACACGGGGAATGGAGCTGGCTTCGATCCCTGGTGTTAACACTTTAGACACTATGGCTAGAGATGGGCGAATGTCTAAAAAATGCGATTCGGTCACTTCGGTGAATTTTCCGACCAAAATAATTTCGGTCCGTATTACTTCGGCTCGAATCGCATTAAAAGCAGCTATTTCCCGGCTGCACAGAGCCTGCAGGGTGCTGTAGAACGTTGTGCCATGCTTAAATATGCAGAGGGAGTTGGGTTTGGTTTTAAATAAAATGTTTTTTTTAGTATGACCGCAGATGACTCCCGCCGCTCTTAGAATCGTTTCATAAAAAATTCCCCTGGGCACTTAAGGGGGCAAAACTGACCAAAAAAAACTAAGCGGGAATGTAGCCTGATAAAGTCATGCCGCGAAAGCGGGAAAAAAAACAAGTGAGAGTCAGGTGGCAACATTGTGACGAGTGTGGGGGTGACGGGGCGCCACCCAGATGAGGTAGGCCCGTGGCCCAAATGCATTCTGGGGGGCAAAACAGAGGAAGCCCAGGTGGCACAATACACAGTGTGGGGGCACGGGGCAGCAGTATGAGGTGGCGGGAAAAGGGACATTCTGGAGGCGGCAAAAACGTATTAGGCCACAAGTGGCACAACCCACACAGGTGGGGGGTCACGGGGGCAGCGTATGAGATAGGCAGTGGACAATGACATTCTGGAGGGGGGGAAAAAAACCAAAAAAAAAAAATGGACCAATCACACAGGGGGGGAGGTCTGCAGCGCAGCATGAGATCGGCAGTGGCACAATGCTTCTGGAGGTGGCAAAACAGGGGGAACCCACAAAAGGGCACAATGACTAGGCGGAGGTCGCGGAGCAGATGGGTAGGCAGTGGCAAAAGTGTGGAGGGCACGGCAGGAGTCAAGCAGCGCAGAGGCAGAGAGTGGCACAATAAATTTTGGGAGGTGGAAAAAACAGGAGGAAGCCACAGAAGGGGCACAATGATGAGAGCGGGGTCACGGGGCAGCAGCATGAGGTCGGCGTGGCAAAAGGGGACACGTGTGGAGGACAGGGGCAGCACCCACAGCAGCAGCAGAGGTCGGACAGGGGCCCAAAATGACACATGGGATGTCCGGCAACAGCAACACAGCAGCAGATGAGGTCTTTGAGTGGCACAATAAAGAGTGTTGAGGTGGGTGGCAATCCGTCCCTGGTAAAGATGGGGGTGGGCAGTGGAGAAACTGGCAGCAGATGTGTGGCATTAGGCGGGTGGCGGATCAGAATAGTGGTGAGGGGTAGTTTAAACCCAGACTGAGCCAAAGGCATTGGTGGTGGAAACCCGGCCGTCCTGCCTGATTCCTCTTGAAAAAAGGTAGTTTCCCCACTTTTCCCGTGGAAAAGGGGTTTCCTTGGGGTAAACGATGGCCCCCTGCAAAAACACCCGCTTGAGCCACAACGGGCGGGCAGGACAGTTCTCCCTGCAACTCGGCAAGTTGGGCCACACACCAGTTTGGCCCCCCAGTAGCCCAGCGGATCTTCAAAACCGAGGTGGCAGGGTGTGCCCAAAGTAGGCCCAACCTGTTGGTTCAGGCGCCCCAAAGGCCCTCTGCTGCTGCTGTGCCGATGCCCTCCTCATAGGCGGGTAAAGGGAAAGTGTCATCAGTGACTCCAGACTTGGTTACTACTGATGGAAAGGGGTACGCTCCTACCCCCCCCCCCCCCCAGCAGCCGCGGCAGTAGTACGTGAGCGTGGGAACCCCCGGTCAGACCTGTCAGGGAGGGACGATGCCGCCAAGCAGCGGCCAAAAATGTTTAGGGAGGTTTCCCTATAGTATTTGAGTTTGTTTTCCCCTCTCAAAGCGGGGAAAAAGGGGCCCTTTTTGGGACCAGTGCGGGGTCCAATGGGTAGGAGCCAAAAATTTCTTTCCCTCTGCCGGATGGATATTCGGTGTCACTAGCCAGGCAAAAAAGCATGCTGGGGGACCTTGACAAGTGACCCCGAGGGGCCCCTGCCCCATTTCCTGTTACTGCCAGGTGTTTGGGGGTCATCTGCCCCCGTTTTCCCTCACTCCATCCCCCTCCTCCAGCTGTCCCCCTCTTTGTCCCCTGGGAAAAAACCCCTCATTTCACCAGAAAATTTGTTTTCTGCTCCAAGTCCCCCTCCTCCATTTCAGTCCCCCCCGGGGATCATGGGCCACGAGAGGTTGCCCCGTCTCCAGTCCCGCCAGAAGATTTTTCAGCATCTGTTCCGGGGAAAAAAGCAGTGGAATGCGTATTCACCCCGTAGCCCTGGCGATGCAAAAACGTCGCCCCCCGAAGGGCCCTCAAAAAACGGAGGTGTCCGCAGGCTGCCAAGGCTGACTTAAAAGTTACACAGGGGTTTCGTTGCCTGGAACATCAAAAAATGTTAAGGGGCCTTTCCCTTTTTCATACGTGGTCCAACATGTGCAGGCGGAATTCCGGGGGGTGGAAACATGATATCAGAGTGTTTTTTGGGGGAGGCCCGTTCTCCCGTGCAACTCGGGAGGGTTTTCCCTTTGCTTTTCAAAATGGTAAAGTGCATGCCATTTTCCGGGCCCATTTTCAAATGTTCTGAAGATGGTGGAAGCTTCGGCCCTTTTCACAACCAGATTGAACATGGCCCCCTGCAGGGGCATGGACCTCCCTCCTCGGTGCAGCGCGACACCATGTTCCCCCATTGTCAGTCCCCATGGTTCCGATTTGCACCATCGATTTCTTGTGCCTGACGCGGGAGTTCCTCCCTGTGTGCTTCGTTCCCGAGGCAAGCAGGTGTAGAACTGGGACACCGCTGTGCCCTAACATGTGGGATGATGGAGCATACTTTTGGGGCTGAATGGTGGTGATGGGGGAGGAGGAGGAGGCAGCTTGGCGGGTGCGCAGTTTGACAAACGTGGAGGGAAACGGGTTCCGGGCCCAAATTTTTTGGTGTGCCGGGCAGAAAGCACATTCACCCAGTGGGCCCTAAAGGCATTACTGGCCCCCCCGTAGTTACGCTCCAGGTTCCCCGGCCCTGCCCTTTGGAACAAAAACCCAAAAGTCAAGGACTGACCCACCTTCGTTCTAATATTTATGAAGTGCTGGTACGCCTTTTTGGAAAGAAAACGGCTTGGAATCTCCCTTCGGCTCGGCAAAGCCATTATTCTTGAATGGGGTGGTCCACCATTTGGAAAAATAGGGGCGCAATACAAAAACTTGGAAGGGCCGGTCGCTTCTGCACCTTAGGATGGTTGGCGCATACTGTTTGTCTCTTTTCAATCCCGCTGAACGACTCTGGCGCCATGGTAGCGAGGGCGGGCTCTGGACCCGGGAGATGTGTAAAGGAAACGCCCTTTGCAAGGTGGTGGGCTTGATGGCTGCAAGGCATGCGAGCCGGGCGTGCTGCTGCTGTTTCTGCGGGGGGCAGGAGGACCACCCATCTCAGCCACGTATCTCCCAGGCACCGGATGGTGACGCTGCATGTGTGACGCGGGCCGTGGTGCCAACGTTAGCTCCCCCTGGCCAGCTTTACTTTTGCCCCCAGTTTACAATACCCATATTCGGCCCTCGGGTTTAGCAAAGAATGCCCACCCTGAGTATCGGGTTTTACGCCAACGTCCCCCACTGAGGACTTGCCCCGCTGCCCGCTGAGCCCCCGTCCGTATTTCTTAGACCCGCGAAGGGTTTTTTTTCCCGTGGCCGCTTGGCTCCCGACCTCACCTGTGCTATCCGTGACTCCAGCCACACAAACCCCTTGCTGGTGCGCTGCGTTTGAGCGCAAGCTGACGCCCCCTTCTCCTGAGGATGTGCCTTTCTTCCCCCGGCTCCCCGTGCGGTGGTACTCATCATCTATTTTCGTTTCCTCGTCCTGCTGTCTCATCACGGTCTTGGTAGCCGAGGCTGACCTTCAAATGACCTCCCATGCTACTCTCCCATCATACTTTGCCGCCTACTGCAAGAAGCGGGGATTTGGGGCCCCTTTCTTGCTGCCAAGTAGCTGCTGACTGCCTCTCAAATTTTTCATCCCGCTATATAGTGGCGCTGAGCCCAGCCCCCTAGTAGATTCGGCTGAGGGAACCCGGGGGGAAGAGGGCGGGGTGGGACGGTGAGGGCCCCCTGACCGCTCCCCCGGGCCCTGCCAAATAAGGGTTGTGTCTGAGGTTCCCCGACTCTTGGTGGGGTTGTAGATGTCTCTGGAGGAAGAGGATGCCTAGTTTAAACCAATCAAGAAACCCTTGGGGTTTCTGAACAACACCGGCCGCTAGATGACAGCGGCAGTTGTGGCCTCACCGGGACCCCTGCTGCGACGTCCCCCTTTCAGTGCTGGACCTGGGCCCGTTCCAGGAAAGTTTTTGCCCTGCCCCCTGCGGTGCAGAGCCTGCCCCCTCTCTGGGACTACTGTTTTTTCTTTAAAAAATAAGACACGTTTGATGAAAATATTTTATATGTAAAAATACACCCTGTTTTTGATCCAAAAAACCATAACAAGCTTGGGTAACCCTGGATTAAATTGCGCTCCCAAAAAGGGGAAAAAATTTACTTGTATGTGCTGTTTAAAAAACTGTGTGTTTTATAAATTTAAAAGCACAAACAGGTTAATTAACCTTCGGACGAATTTGGCACAGGAAAAAAATTTTTATATTTTGGCGTTTAAAAAAACGGGTTTTTTTTTGTAGCACCAGCAAAAACCCCAAAGCTTAATTAACCCCCGGATGTAAATTGCCCAAAGAATTTGGGCCCCCAAAATAGTAGCTTTGTAGGTGTTTCAAATTTCGTGTTTTTTACGCCACACAACAAGGATACAGTTGTAATTAACCTTTGCTTTTTGAATTAGGCTACGGAAAAATTTTATTTTTTTGGCGTTTAAAAAGAGGTTTTTTGGGTCAGACCCAGCAAAACAAGTTTTAAATTTAACCCCTGGAGAAATTGCGCAATAGAAATTGAGCAGCCAAAAATGAAGTGGGTTTGTTTGTAAAAACGCTGTTTCTTTAAATGAATCAAAAGAATGGCTTAGACCCCCTTGGGGTATTGAATTTTTATCAGTGCAGGGACGCACATGGATTTCAGATCCAATACCCCCCAAAAAATTTGAAAAAAGAAAATTAAAAGAACATCTTGAGAAAGCTGGACACCCACAAAATCGTATATAAAAATCAATTTTTCAGTAAAGTATCAGCCGGCGCACCTTTCCCTGATGGCACAGTGAGAGGGTGTGAGTCCCGGCGTCGCGCCCAGTTTTATGTGCGGTGAGTCAAGAAAACCGCGGTCTCTGATTGGCTTCACCCCTTTCAGTCATGCAGGCTATGCCTTCTTCCTCCCAGAGTGCTTTGCACCATGTAAAGGCAATGTCTCGCAGCCATTTTTCAATCAAAAGCACACTTTGTTCCCCGAATCCCCCAAAATTCGACTTGTTTCCCAACCAAGTTTTCCTGAAAAATTCTAAACGAATTCCACTTCGTTAGAATCAATTCGCCCATCTCTAACTATGGCGTTTGTTTCTCTAATTGTCCCCCACAACGTAATTGTGAGGTGACAATTGGCTGCCATGCACAGGACACGCTCCATAGGGGTCGAGTACCTTAGGGGGAAAAAGTGTTATAGTAAAAAAAAGAAATTAATATTAATAAATATTAAAAGTTTAAATCGACCACCCTTTTTACCATTCTACACATAAAATAAATAAGAGTTACACATAATTGGTATCACCACGTTTGTAAAAACAGATCTATTAAAATAGAACATAAAAATATCCTGTATGCTGAACACCGTAGAAGAAAAAATATTCCAAAAGCCAAAATTGTGGGATTTTTTTTGGTCATTTTATAGCCCCAAAAAATTTGAATAAAAAGTGAACAAAAAGTCGCATGTATCTCACAATGGTACCAACAAAAACTACACTACAACATGCAAAAAATGGGCCTTCACTCATGTCCATAAGTGGAAAAACAAAAAAAAAATTATTGGTCACAGTAAATGGCATTTCAGCAAAAATGTAAAAAATAGAAAAAGTTTATTCCTTTTTTTAGAGTACTAAAATATAACGAAACCTGTGCAAATTTAGTATATCTATAACTGTCTGCAGAATACAGACAATAAATCATTTATACAGTAAAAATTGACTCCATAAAAACTAACCCGGCCCCCAAAAAATGGCACAATTGCTTTTTATTTTACCAGCACACATATAATTGTATGAGGTTTTTCCCAGTACCTTATATGATATGGTAATTGGCACCATTAAAAGTGCCTCGTCCCACAAAAAACAGACCATCAAATAGAAAAAAGTTTTGGCTCTTTAGAAGGCAAGGAGAAAAAAACAAAAACCAAAAATATCTGTTATGTTAGGGGGTTAATAAGCACTTGTTTTCATTTCTCAGAGCTCTGAGAAAGCTCAGAGTTATAGAGGGGCTAAATAGACTAATCACTACTATAGACCCACCCACAGCCTTACCCAGCAGTATAAGTCTGAAGCTGACTCTGTAAAACAGCATGATGAGAACCTCTTTAAACTCACAGCACAAAATGTGATCTTATCCTGCAAGATCATGTGAATCACAACTTTAATTTAACACTTTAGGATATAGAGACCCATGATTAAATGACAAAAATTTAACAAAGTTCTTGATTTTAATTTTCAGGCTGGAAAAGTAAAGACTGTGTTCCCAGATTAGTTGTTGATTACCTTTCGAATAAATTTAATTTGGATGGATTAGTCAGCCATACTTTGCCATTTGACCGCATCAATGAAGGTTTTCACCTTTTGCAATCTGGACAAAGGTAACAATAATAATTATTTAACTATATTCAGTTCTGTCAATTTGTTTCATTTTTTATCCACGTATTGTCAACCAAATATGCATTTTTATAGTATAATATATACCAACCTGCAATTCATTTACTCTTTGCTTGCTCCATGGTAATTTCACAAAACTGACGTGAAATCTGGCCATTGGGCATATCATTCTGCAAACCCAAAAATTCAAATGATAAAACTATATCATTTAGTTTCTGAACTTCTGGAAGCATTAGAAATCTAGGTGATGAATAATGGAAATATTGTAAAAAATCTAAAAATATTTCTACTTGTGTCCACAATTTAAGTCTAGCTACTGACATATGCTATATGCAATATAATTTGATAATGATAGATAGATGCATATACGCACATTACATAAAATAATTACCTTTTAAATTAACTTAAATTATTGTATCATTTTTCTTCCAGTATCCGTACAATCCTGATCGTTTAAACTGGAGGTCTGGCATAGGTCTACTTTGTAAAAGAAAATATGTAAATGTAATGTTATAACTTTTTACATTTACTTTTCCTGTAATAATAATGTTATTTTGTTCTGAAAATAAACTTTATTCAAACACTGTGTTAAAGTAAAACATGAGATTGACATTGTTCTGTCCTCTACAATGTATGCTGTGCATACCAAATGTCTTAGTATGGTTCTTGGAGGGAGAGTCATCAGTGGTGGGGCCACCCTTATCGGGACGATAACCCTGCAGATTTGAAGGGTCTTTTGTAGAGATTTGGTTAAGGATAGTAGACCTAGGAACCATCATCTTGGGCCTGTGGAGCTTGCTTGACAGGAGGACTATGGTATCGTGAGTAAACACCTCTATACTAATATTACGATTATCATTGTTTGTTAATTTTATCACTACTTTGAATAACCTGGTCACCCTTTACTCATCTGGGTGTATGTATAGTATCTAGGTTCATATTGACTGTGAGTGTCAGCGTGGGGGTTGCTATTTGTTTTTTTTAAATTAAGTATAATAAAGTTGTATTGTTTTATTGGGGATTTAGTTTTTCTGAGAGATTTTTTGGAAAGGCCCTAATGTGCTAGTTTATTCTCTGTAAGAAATTCTTGTACAGACCTAAGTGAGGATGTTTGGAATTTTCCTATGAAGACAGGGTTCCTAAATCATTTCTCTTTTTGTAATATTCCTGATAACAATGTATGAGGTTCACATCTAGTATTGTTTGAATATATCACTGTTTAGTTCAGCACTGGTTTGAATGAACTGGTTTGGGACATTCTGAACCCAATTTTTTTCTCTAACTTTTTTTTATGGAGTTTTAGGAATGCAGCCTACAAAATTAAATGGCATGGGGAAGGGAGCCAATGGCTTCCTGCTTCACTGTTTGCACATCCTAAGAACACACAGCTAATTAGGGAGATTCAACCCAGCGATCCAGGGCATGTGACCTGGATTCCTGAGACATACATTCACCACTTGAACCCCTAAGCTTGTGGGCACCTTGGCAACGGCTTCGTGCTCAAAGGATAAGATGGCCCTAAGATGGTGACGTTACTCCCTGCAGTGTTACTTTTCTCAAATAGTAGAGCTTGTTTACATCACTTACTAACAAGCTTTAACCCTTTAGAGCTCTGTAGCCTTGTGCACTACATATTATAAATCTCTTGCACTCATGTCACCGTAACAGGATCAACAAGAAATAGCAGCACTGATATGTCCGTCACTGCTGTAGAACCACCAGGAAGTGTGATTCTGAAGATGGCTGTGGCTCTGTGAAACTGCATGGTGAGACCACGCCTTTAAATGCAGTTTGATGCTCCTATATGTCATGGTGCAGTGCCTGTTAAGGCATCATGATGTACAGGAATGTCATGGAGATTGGTGGTGGTGATAGACAGCCGTGCTCCTGCACTTGCCATCAGAAGTGGAGATAACACTGTTCCTGGTTTTTTAACCCCTTAGCTGCAACGAATAGAGATCGCAGCAGCTAAGGAGTTATGACAGAGGGAGAATACTCCCTCTGTCCTCCATTGGAACCCCAGCAATGAAATAGCTGGGTTCCAGTGGTTGCAATGGCAACCCAGGAGTCAGAAAATGACTGTTACTTCATCCTGCCAGGCACACTGCCCTTTACCCATTTAAAATACCAATCGCCCCAAAAAAGATCCAAAATAAAAAAAAAAGTGCACGTTTGGTATCACTGTGTGCATAATGACTTTTCCTATAAATCTATCATGTTACTTTACCGCCTTACAAAAAAAATGGCAGAATTGCAATTTTTGCTTATCCCACTTAAACTCCTCTATATATGAAAAAATAAAAAGTTATGGCTATTAGCATAGAGTGGTACATAAATATTGTTTTACACAATAAAAACATTTGTGTTTTTTTTAAAAAAACTGCTCCAACATTACAGGGCTAGTCTCGCTACAAAAATCATATCTGTAATGATGGAGACAGTAAAAATAAGCACTTTTGCAATTGGTTTGTGTTTCCTCAATCATTTAGTATAGCAGCTATGAGCTAATCCGTGCATTTCTAGAGTTAAATCTGAAGCCTGGGGTCAGGTCGCACCCCCTTTGCTGTGATTGGCTGCCTGCACTCTTCCCTCTGAGCTGTGTGGAAACGAAACTGAAAGTGATTTTCTGTGCTGGCTGTGTCTGTGTCCTCATTATCTGTCACTCTCTTTGAGCTGTGTAATAAAGGCTGCCTGTTCTCCTTCCTGCTTCTCTGCTAGTTACAGCTCTGTGTGAAGGCAATTACCCTTTATCTGCCAGATATAACACACCCATATAACACAGCCTTATACAGTCTGCTTCCCCTCTACCTCTTGCCTGATAACAGAGGGGTTGGGGAAGAGTGCATTCCTCACATTTGTTTCAACAGTTCAGGCTATGTGTATAACTGTTTACATCAATGCAGGTGTTCTGGTTACAAGGAGCTTGTGTCACCTAGGGCATCTGGCCAGAGAAGAAAATTCAATGGAAGATATAAGGGGTACAACATTGGAAGGAGGGAGGGGTAAAAGCTAAACCCCTACAAGACATACCACACAGATGTGCTCACAATTGGAGTGAACGTCTGGCCCATCACGGAGACAGACACATCGTTCACAAATAAGAGATTAATCTCCATTCTTGGGGAATCAAAGGAGTTACAGCAAGCTGGTTTTCTAATTACCACGTGGTCAGACTGAAGTGGTCTATAAGTTGGAAGGATAGCGATAAAGCTGAACCAAATGGAAAAAATTGTTTAGCATTTCTCTCCTTATGTGTTGCCACCTCGACTCAATCCATCTGAAAAATGTGAGATAACGTGTCTAAAAATAGTCGCATAGACAAAGGGTTGGATTGTATCCAACAGTGTAATGTAGTTCTCCTTGCAGCCACTGATATATAGAACCATAACCTTTTAGAAAATGGCTTAGCTTATATGTGTAGTCAGGGGAAGGATACCAAAAACTCCCCAAGTTAAGTCTTTTGGACAAGATGGAAGTAAGTGTGTGAGTAAGAAACATCGAACCTAAGATCAGAATAATTGAATATAGGGGCATGACCATAAACAGGGTCATAAATCAGCATGGGGGCTTACACACTGCAGGCAGACATGACTAGCAGAACTATCAATCAAAAACGCTCTCTGCAGGGAAACATATGATATATGTGTTATATTGATTGACATTTCATCGACGGGAGATACTTCGCTGCCATCGATAAAAACGCAATGAGATCGTCAGGGTTTACCGACAAGTGCATATGCATGACTTTTTGTTAGAGTAATTCATGGGTGACCTCAGTAAATTGTAGAAGCATGTGATTAAGTGTTTAGAGCCTTGTGAGTCAGTAGTGATGTGTAGGAATGGGTTGTCCCAATCATAAGACCATATGAGTATAATCGTCAGCTTGTAAACAGTAGAAAGGGTTCATATTCATCCATGCAAATTATGTCTTGGCATCATTAAAAGTTAGGGGTCGTGTTGTCGTGCGTCAGCAAGTGAAGTGATTCAGTTTATTCACATTGAAAGGAGAAGAAAATTGCCAGCAGCTCCGATGGAAAATGCAAAGATCGCCTTTATTATTAAAAGGTAAGTGGAGACATAACAAGCCAAGACATAGTGGCTGCAGACGCTGACGCGTTTCAGGTTTCACATAACCCTTAGTCATAGCACAACAGCCATATGAGCAACATACATATATATACCATGTGATGATAACTCACCTGTGTAGAGGATGGTCCGATCGGCGCGTCTCCCGGCCGCGCATGCGCCATCCCGACTTCCGGAACGCCGAGACACACGTGCCGGTACCCGGCTTACCACGAAGCCACACCCCCAAGGGGGCGGAGTCGCTGACGTAGTAGCCGAGACCAAACACCCGCATCCCCCCTCTCCAGGGGAGGAATGTGCACACAACCGGGAGCAGGGAAAAAGCACAGATCGTCATCCCACACAGGACAACAAGTGAAGAAAAAATAAAAAATAAATAATTTTTAAAAAAGACAAAAACAAAAGGCTAAAAAAGGCTAAAAAATTATAGCCAAAAACAAAGACGGGGATAAAGAAAAAATTAGCAAGCCCAATAATAAAAAAATAAAACAAAAGTCACTGCGAAAATTCAAACCCATGGGAGCAATAGTATTAAATGGTGTACCAAAAGGCCTCACATCATAAGTTTTTAATTAAATTTCCTCCCCTTTTTGCCCAAGGTGATTTTTCTATACATAATTTTTGAAACTCTTGTATAAAGGTTTGGACCTCTAAAAATACGGGAGCACCAGACAAGAACTAGTAGGTTTTTTTTTACCCCATTTAAATTTTCCCAAAAATTTCGCACCCAAATTTTTGTGTGGGAAACCCAAAAATTCAGATTGCAATATCACAATGAATTTTATACAACTGACACAGTATTAAATTATATTTTTGCCTGATTGGATAACGTTGCTACCAGGGAAAAAATCACGTAGGAAGACATGTTGCTGTTTTGCGGGGATGACCCCCCCATTTTGAAGAAGCCCCAAATTGCGGACCACTAGGTTGGGGTGGGAATTAGAATTGACAAGTTTTTGGGAAAACCAAATTTACCAAGGGTTTTTTAAAACGCTATGACACCCGACATCCATCTTTAAGAAAAATAGCAAAGTGGTCTTGTTTCAAAACTGGAAGATGTTTATAATTAAGGGTTTTTAAATGATTGAAATTTTGCTTTATAATCTAACAAAACAAGGAATTCTGGTTTTTAGAAACGGTTTTTGTACGTGGTTGAAATAATTTGGCTCGGGGATATGTGAACTTTGTGAATGACGTTTTTAGTACCCAATCATATCCTCCCCCAATAAGCGCTGGCAAATCTGTTTTGGGTTTTTCTGATTTTCTATTATTTGTGAAATATACAAATTGATTCAAATGCCGTATTGATTTGAAAATATAATGGAAACATCTATTATTATCTCATTAAAAGGAACGTCATTGTAATATGGCCTGGGCATGCCTTAAAAAGAGGCGACAAGGGGGCACAATTTTTGACATTCAGGATTCAAGTGACAGCCCAACACAGAATGGCGCATTTACCCTAAGAAGTTTTAAAAAAGGGCCCCTTGACACAGAAGCCCGATTTGGGGGGGACCAAAACACATTACAGAAAATATCCTAAGAAAAGGTACCCCCCGGTTTGCGGCTCAAAAAAGTACCAACCTTTATCCTCAGGCGAATTCAGCGAAAGTGGAATTTTGTTTGTCCCTTTTTTCGGTTCTGATGAAATTTGAAATCCAAGAAAAAAAATTTTAAATTGGATCAGCTGCCCCTTCAATTTCAAGTTTTTTTTGAACAAAATATCAAATTTTTTCCAAATTCAAATACATTCAACTATATAGAAAGTTAAAAAAAATTTTGGCCATTTTTGAAACTCGACAGGGCCCAAAAAAAAACAAAAATTAAAGAAGACACTGCAACACGGGGCAGGGGCCCATAATGAGTGGCCCTCTAGGAAAACACCCCTAACACTCCAAGTCTACCCTTTTAAACAAAAATCCTGGGGGCTAAAAGAAAAATGAATATGAAAAACGCGGAGCTTTAGCTCAGATTTTTCGGCGAATATCTGGACCTGATGATGAAACAAGAAAAAACCGAAAAACAGAATGAGGAGCCCGTGAAAAGATGAAAAAAAACGATCTAACGTGGAGGAAAAAAACACCCGGAAAATAAAAAGCGCAAACCCTAACCAAAAAGGGAAACCACCCAAAGATAAGTGTGCTAATTTCATCAATCCTAAGTGAGGAACGGGAAAAAATTTTAAAATTGGGTTTTCAATTTTGTCAAGATCAGCCTTTGGGACTCTTTTTTTCTAAAAAGTGTAAAATCGCTTTTAACGGGATTTTGATGTAAAAAGACACTTTTTTTGAAATGTAATAAGAAACGTCTGGAAGTAAGGCAATATTCTAATGAATTTTCTAACATGATGTTTTTAAGAACGGTTGCAGTAGTAACCCTACAAGATTTTAATTTACCTCCCAAAAAACCCCCCCCCCCATTGGTTCAAATGTGTTTTTAGGAAAAATCCCACGTTTTATCCTTTACCCCCAGAACGGTACATGGGAATTTGTTTTCCAAAAACTAAACAACAAGGGATTCAAACATTTGGCCCGAATTCAGGAAGGATCTAATCTTTTTTAAAACAAAAGACAAGCTTTTGGGGGAGCTTCAACATGCATAATGTGGGTCTTTTAAAAGGGCCGACAAGGGGGGAAAAAGTGGTGGTGATGAATAAGGGGATTTTATTCAACAGATGATGCAATTGGTGTCAGATACCATGCTACAAAAATTTCAACTGATCCCACGCATCTTTTTTTTTCTAAATTTTAAAAAATTTTTGGTAGAAAGGGAGGCTTTTCATGTTTTGTAGAGAAAGAGCTGAGTTTTATTCTTGATTCTGACCCACTGTTTTCCCCCCTTTTTATGGATTGCCCAAGGGGCACAAACAAGTCTTGCCCCCCCTCCCATGCGCCCGATAGTTTTTAAAGGGAAAAATTCCCTATGTGAAAGATGTGCAATGGTGGATGCACAACTCCACCCTTGGGCACACAGTGCCGGATTCTTTTTTTGGGTTTTTAAATCTTTTTGGCTTTTTTCTAACAAAATGTGGAAAATTGAATTCTTTGGCTAATTGGGTGTATACATTTTTACACCCGTATACCTCTCCCTGTAGCATTTTTGGCTTAGATATCATTAGATAATCCAGTAAATACTCTTATATATAAAATGTATATAAAATCGGTCCCTTTTTTTTCCCTTTCCCAGCATTTTTTTTTTATTTTTGTTTGGAGCCTTCTTTTTTACAACAAACTGGGGTGTAAAATGGGGGCAAAATTTTTCCCCCCCCAAAAATTTGGCAAAACCCGTTAAATGGCTTTGTGGGGGGCCCCTATTTTTTGCGCGACAATCCGTATGGGGTTAAAGGGTGGATGGAAAGGCAGATACATAGATGACCTCCCTACCTTTTGGGCCCGGGGGTCTGTGTCTGCCCTTAAACCAAATCTTCGTCGACTATATTAAAAAAAATCCTTTTTCAAAACTTATTTTCACCATGATAAACCCTGAACAACAAATTTCCTTTTTTGGGTTTGAAAACCAAAAGGGGTTCCCCCCGAATTTTTTTTTAAACTCCACAAATAAAAACCGGAAGAAGAAAAGCGGGTTTAAAAACCATTCCACATTATAAAAAGTATCCCCCCCCTGCACATAAACCCAAAATTTTCCATTTTCCCGTTGGAGAGCTCATTGGGCTTTAAACCAAATTTCACAAAATGAATATGAATACAGAAAGAATCCAATCCATTTGCCAGCGCTTATTGGTGAAAGGATATCCCCCATTGGGGACTAAATCGTGCACTACACCCAAAAACCCCAAATACCAAAAGGGAAAATATTGCAACCACGTTTCAAAAACGGTTTTTCTAAAACAGAATTTCCAAAGTTGTTTTTAAATTATAATTTCAAATTTCAATCATGTTTAAAAAACCCCCTTTTTTAAAAACATCTCCCCGTTTTTTAAACAAGAAAACCCCCCTCTTTTCTAAATTAATTCCCTTTAAAAATGGGGGTTTTGGGGAGCCAGTAAAGTGGGAAAAACCATTGGTAAATTTTGGTTTTTTCCCCAAATTTTTGGGCAAATTCCCCCCCTTCCCCCAAACCCTTTTTGGCTTTCCGCAATAGGGCTTCTTTTTAAAATTTGGGGGCATCCCTGCAAAAACATCAACTATGGGGACTTTTCCCCCTACTGATTTTTTCCCATGGTTAACAAACGTTTTTCCAAACAGGCAATATATGAATTTTTAATACTGGGGTCAGTTGTAAAACATAAAAACTTGTGATATAAAGCAATCTGAATTAGTTTTTTTGCCCCCAAAACTTAAATTCAGGGGGCGAATTTTTGGGAAAATTTAAATTGGTAAAAATCCTCTATCGACATTTTTCTGGGGCATCCCGTCATTTTAAAGAGGTCCACAACCTCCCTACCCCCAAGTTTTTAAAAAATTATGCTATAGAAAAAAGTCACCTTGGGCAAACGGGGAGGGAAAAAAAATTTAAATTTAAAATTAAAGATCGTGAGGGGCCCTTTTTTTTAAACACCATTTAAATAAATAAAACTCCCCTGGGTTTGGGAAATTTTCGCATGAGCTTTTTTTTTTTCCCTTATTAGTTCATTGGGGTTTCTATATACTCCAATATTCCCCCTGTCTTGTTTTTTTTTGGGGTATAATTTTGTAGCCTTTTTTAAACCCCGTTTGTTCTTGTCTTTTAAACATTTTTTAAATTTTTATTTTTCTTCACTTTTGCCCCGAGTGGGGGGACCGATTCTGTGCGTTTTCCCCGCGGGCCCGGGGTTTTGCAAAATTTTTCCCGCCCCTGGAGACGGGGATGCGGGGTTTTTTCTCGGGAAAAAACGTCAGCGACTCCGCCCCCCTTTGGGGTGGGCCTTTTGTGGAAAACCGGTAAAACCCGGGACGGTTTTCCCCGGGGTTTCCCAAGTCGGGGTGGCGCATTTCCCCGGCCGGGGGACGCGCCGAACGGGTCATCCCCTACATAAAGGGGAGTTTTTTCATCACAGGTATATATATGTAAAAAAGTTCATATGGGTTGGTTTTTTGGGTACCCACAAGGGGAAAATTTAAACCTGAAAAAAGCTCCGCGTCGCAGCCACCCATGTCTTGGCTTTTTTTGTCCCCCCCTTTCCTTTTAATAATAAAGGGGATCTTTGCATTTTCCAAACGGGGCCGCTGGCAATTTTCTTCTCCTTTCACTTTTGGAAATGGTGGCCCTTTCCCCGATTTCAGCCGTGAAACCCGAATTTCCCACAGAGTGGGAGCCGGCATTTGGCCCCCTTTTTTGGGTCAGGGTTTTTTTACCTTAAAGAACCGCCAAAATTGACCATGTGCTTTACCATTCTGAAAGTATGGCTTGTTCACAAATGGCAATAAAAGTGAGTATCTAGGATTTAGTTGGAGCGCCTTTGTCCATGTCCTTCATGTGGACATAATGAGACGGTTGTGCTTGTCTTGTATAGTGAGGTCTGTTTATGGTGTTATAGAATAGTCAGCGATATGTTAAGCTATGTTCACACGGCTAAGTTTGGGCCGTATTTCGGTCCGTAATTACGCGCCGAAGTGCGCAAATTACGGGCTGAAAACGGCCCATTCATTACGGTAATCCACAGCTCTCATAGAGAACTATGGATTACGTCTCCTCTCCCCGCCCGGCGAAGCCGCCGGGCGGGGAGATAGTTGACATGTGAATTACTAGCGGCGTATACGCGCCGCTGGCAATTCAAGTCTATGGGCCGGCAAAGTGCCGGCCCCCTGCTCAGTCCCCCGCTCCCGCCCCCGGTCACACAGCGTAATTGCGGGGCGTAATTACGCCCTGCAAATACACCGTGTGAACATAGCCTTAGAGGTGAATTGAGCATCCAAGGGAGTGTCCGTAAAAGGTTTGGAATTTGACAACTTGTCACGCACCGCCCTAAGTTCAGCAGCAAGGTTATATAGTTAAATTTGGGGAAAATTGATTTGTGTGAACGATGTTAGCTTCAGATAAGTAAACTGGTCCTTTTGAAACTTGACATCTAACAACTGTAATTATTTGGGCCTGAGGTAAAGTGGCAGTGATTACAGAAGATACAATAATTTTGGAAAAATGGTAATCTTGAATTGCCCTACCCAATGGTGACAATGTTAACTTCCCCCACATAGATAATAGCATTTCTGTGTGTTCTATGACTGGAGATAAGTTATATTTATGAAGTGGGTTACAACGTTCAGGGATCTGAACTCCTAGATAAGTCAAAGAATCAGATTTCCAGTGAAACCGATATCTTAACGACCAAGTAGGGACAGAAGAGCCCTTCAATAGCAAGGCCTCTGATTTGGATTCATTGATTCTGAAGCCCGACCGGGAACCACAGGCCTGAAAATCCTCCGGTATGGCTGGTAATCTCCAGCTTTGAAATTTATAACAACACCTCATCCACAAAAGCAGATACCTTTAGCTGTTTAAACCCTATGTTTATGTCCTCAAAAGGGTGATCGTTTCCAGGTGCCGCAGCAATAGATCCACAGATATATTAAAAAGAAGGGGAGGTGAGGGGAAACTCTATCCTGTTCCCCTAAAGATTGATATGGAGACAGGAGGGAGATGGTCAAGCATCAGGGAGGTAGCCGAGTTAGACTGATTTTGATTTAGGAAAAATAAAAATCTTTCCCCAAAGCCCTTCGTCTCTGAGGTGAAAAACTCAGCTGAATTGATATTCGCCTTAGTAAATGCTACTCAGGTAGGCAGTGAGATAAGGACTCACTTCCTGCTGTAGTATCTTATAGTAGTCAGCAAAAAGGCCATCTAGTTCCAGTGTTTTATTGGTAGGGAGGTTTTTGATCATGCTTCGGACTTCATCCTTTGGTATCTCGTATTTCAAGAGATCCCTGGCTTCTGAGGTCAATTTGGGTAAGTGCAGTTAATTCAGAAAAGACCATGTTCACAAAGGATCATGGTCTGAGGCCTTATAAAACTTATAAAACTCTATAAGGTATTGGGGGGAGGATGTCCTGAATCTCTCGTGTGTCGTTGGTGATGAGGTCTTGTGAAGGATTAATCAAGGTAAGTATCGGTTTACATTGAGATTTAGTTTTTTTTCCCTCATCGGAAAAAATGATTAACTGCCTCTATCCCTCATTTGGCCATCTGTGTGTGTGTGAAGGTTTCTAAAAGGATATTACCGGTAATAAATAGTTCATTATTATCTCTCGTAGGTGAGTCCACATAGGCTTTGTAGGATTTGGCCAGATTTGCATTTAAAATATTACCTTTTTATTGCTACCTTATTCTTAAATTCCAAATACGAGATTCTATGTTCCCTCAGTACCGCCTTAGACACAGGACAAAACAAAGATTGGTCAGTTGTGTGCTGGATATTGTCATTTTGATAGTGTTGCCATTGTGTAGTGAGATATTGTTTAAAGTCGACTGATATGACGAGATGGGAAACGCCACCTACGAAATAGTTGGTAAGACCGGGACAGGAAGAGGGTTAAATTAACAGTAGCATGGTCTGAGATTAAAATATTGTCTATGTCCTTTTTATTAACATGCGAGAATATGTGTGATGAAATTAGGATGTAGTCAGTTCTAGAGTGGCTGTCATGCACTGCCGAGTAGAAGGAGTACGTTTAAGATTATCCATGGGTCACACAAGGAAAACTTATCCAGGAGGGTTAAGAGTATGGGAATAATGCAAAGATCATGAGGTGCCTTAGACAGGATGTACTTTCTAATGGTGTCATTCATCATACCATAGAATATACTGGAAAACCGCCTTAAAAAAGTGGGGGAGGGCCCTGCGGGCGAACACAGACAAGCTCTTTAAAGAATACTGGATATTGTGCACCCAGACTTAGTGTAGACATTGCATTGCAATAGCTTTATTATTAACAGTTTTCTGTTGAAATATTACTTGGATATTGGGCAGCCTGAACTTAAAATAGGATACAGATCTTTTCTAGTAACTGCAGGTCTATTTGTTAGGTGCAAAACTCCACTTTTATTATCAGTATACATTTCAGATAGGTGTTCTTTTTCACTTTTGCCCAGTCCAGCTTTGTTGATAGAGCCACCTTGCAGTTAAATTTGAATCCAGCAATTTAGTAGTCACCACAGGTGAATTGATAGGTGCCAAAATACCTTTTATTATCCGTATACATTTCAGATAGGTGTTTCAGATAGGTGTAAGTCTGGCCCTGGCAGCTGGACCTCCGTGTTAACAGATGGCTGACGGCAGCACTGGCTCTCACCGTTAGGGGCAGTCAGGAGCTTCAAATTTCTCTAAAAAATCAGATTTTAAAAAAGGTGATTTCTGTGAGGTTAAGTAGTGTCAAAAAGGGCCACAGGGCTGGACACAAATTGCACAATATGAGGCTTAACATTTTCTGGGGCTGGAGTCACTATGGGTCGCATCATTTGATCTCCAGGGGAGTCTGTCCCTAATCACTGAAGAAGGATTTGGAGGAAAAATGAAACCATTGAATTGATTGGCTGAATCACTCTCAGAAGCCAGGAGGGCAAATGTCTTCTCAACTAAGAAGTGTTTTGGGGATGATTAGGACATTTTTATTACTTATGGGTGTGCGGACGAATTAACACATCTACACGTGTAAAAAATACCTTTAAAAACTGCAGGGAGGGGTGTATGTTGTATGTTATCACACTTGAAAAAAAAAGCAAAATGATAATAATGTAAAACTATAAATAAAACTTCCCTAAATAAATTCTGTAAACAAATGTCAGTTACCAAAAAATATACTAAATGACAGTCACTGTACAAAATAGCATAGTGCCACTTTGTGATCTGTGGGTCAAACAGGTTTAGGGGTCATGCTGTGGTACAGGACAGGTATAGTCAATGTCCAGTGAAACTAAAATGGTGGTTGAAAGACTCCTTTTTCCGGCACTTTTTAATCTGTGGGTCAGACAGGTTTAATGGTCATACTGTGGTACAGGACAGGTATAGTCAATGTCCAGTGAAACTAAAATGGTGGTTGAAAGACTCCTTTTTCCGGCACTTTTTAATCTGTGGGTCAGACAGGTTTAATGGTCATTCTGCGGTACAGGACAGATATAGTTAATGTCCAGTTCAACTAAAATGGTGGTTCAAAGACTCCTTTTCTGGCACTTTTTAATCTGTGGGTCAGACAGGTTTAATGGTCATACTGTGGTACAGGACAGGTATAGTCAATGTCCAGTGAAACTAAAATGGTGGTTGAAAGACTCCTTTTTCCGGCACTTTTTTAATCTGTGGGTCAGACAGGTTTAATGGTCATACTGCGGTCCAGGACAGATATAGTTAATGTCCAGTTCAACTAAAATGGTGGTTCAAAGACTCCTTTTCCCGGCACTTTTTAATCTGGGGTCATGCAGGTTTGGGGCTCATGCTGCGTTCCAGGACAGGGATATTCAATGTCCAGTTCAAGTAAAATGATGGTTCAAATCATACTGCCGTCTGGCACTTTTTAATTTGTGGGTGATGCAGGTTTAAGGGTTATGCTGTGGTACAAGACAGGGATAGTGAATAGTCTGTGAGTTTTTTTCTATGGCTTTTATAACCTAAGTGTGTTGCCTAAGATGTAGCACGTATCCATTTGACTGTTGTGGCTGTTAATTCCAGCTTCTCCATCCCTGTTTGGGTGTAAGAATGAAGGTGTTATTCCTCTCCTATAGACTTTAATGGTCATCGGCGATAATCTATTATCGACTATCGGATATCTTATTGATAATTGCCGATATCGACTATCGACCCGATGACGATAGTCAACGTAATCGCTCATCACTAATCGGGGATTTTACAAGTGTTGGTCATACCCTTGTAAGACTTGCTCTTTTTCTCAGGTCACTCAGTCCTTTCAATCTCAGGGGCAGCGCTATAACATTAAACAATTTCTTAATTGTAACTCTGCCTCTGTAGTCTACATCATTGAATGTACACATTGCCACTTGTATTATGTTGGCTCCACCACACGCAAATTTAAAATTCGAGTGTGTGAACACCTCAATTACATTGAAAATCCCGGCAATCGCAATATTTCTAATGCTGCACGACATTTTATCAACTCTCACCAATCCAGCAATACATTTTTCAGGGCATTTGCTATAGAAAAGGTCCAGTTAGGCAAACGAGGAGGTAATCTTATTTACCGATTACGTGATAGAGAAGCCTTTTGGATCGTTACTTTAAACACCATATGGCCTCAACATACGAAATGAAATTCTTTATCATTATTAATGTATATATTTGAAGTTTTGTTATTGGTCTGGCTGTTTAAGTTTTTCATTATATTTTTTTTTTTTCTTTTTTTAATTTTATGTCGTGCATATTTGTCATACTTGCTCTCTTTTGTTTCATGTTTTTATTTTTTCTGTCTCATAGGACTTATATTTGTGTGGGCTCACTTCTGTGTATTTGAGATTTGTATTTCATTTTATTTAGTTGTTTTTATCTCAGGTTCTTGTCCCCTGCAGTCAGAGTTATGAGGCAGTCTGTTGTACATGTCACTATGTATCGCGCCGACTGTCTATGCTGTCTTTGTCCTAGCCATGTCCGCTTCGGTCCCAATTCTGTCAGTGCAGGCGCGGCAGGTTCTGCAGCGCCGTTGGTGCGCAGGCGCCGATGCCTGCCCTGACTAGGATTATGGGTAGGATTCTGGCTCCGCTCGCTTCGGCCCCGACTCCTTCTGTGCACGCGCGTCGCTGTCTGGGATGCCGATATTGCGCAGGCGCCGGCGTTCTTACACATGGTACGGATATGTTCAGTGCAGGACATGTGACCGGCGCCCAGGCATTGTTGTCATCTTCCTACAAGCTGCCTCTTCTCTGCCACAGGTGAGTTATATCAGCTGTTCAGCACCATGTATATTTAAACACTTCCTGTTTCCTGTGTAAAACATGCTATGATTAAGGGGCAGTCGCCCTGAAACGCGTAAGCTTCATTCATCTCCCCTGTGCATGTTTGCCGTTTTATTTTAATATTACTCAATAAATATTGGATTTTTTATTGGGCTTTGGACTGCTGGACCATACGTTTGTGCTTGCTATAGTGCTATCTCCCTAGCCCGGAGGGTCCCTGCAGCATACTGGATCACGGTGAGCTGACTTTTTTTCTATTTTGAGTTAATTCCTGGTTATGTTGACTGACATCACTGAGCATGTGTGCTGTGCTCAGCCATTCAGACAGACCTGCGCAGGGGCGTAACTACCGGGGTATCAGACGTAGCAGTTGCCCCAGAGCCCGTGCTCTTAGGGGACCCCGGCGCAGCTGCTACCGCGTCCACTACCCCGCTAATGCTGCTCCTGGGCCCGCCGGCAACGAACATACTAGTTTGTTGGCGGCCTGAGCGTTCAGAGGTAGCGCTACCCAGAGGTCGCAGAATGGAGCTCCGCTCTGCTACTTCCCCCGCCGGCTCTCTCACGTGGGCGGTGCGGTGATGGCACATCACCGCACTGCCCGCTCTGAGCAGGGAGGCTGGAGCGCGGCGCATTGGGGGAGCGTGGAGTGGGGTAAGTTATTTTATCTGCCCTATAGCCTGCCTAAATAGCCCCCCTGCCTGTCTCTATAACCCCAGCCTGCCTAAATAGCCCCCTGCCTGTCAATATATCCCCAGCCTGCCTAAATAGACCCCCTACCTCAGGGGCGTCGCTAGGCTGTTTTATTCGGGGCTCGGGCCCCGAATAAAACACCCTGTGCCCCGAGTCTCCCGGGCTCCAGGCCTCTGCGCTGGGCCTGGAGCACCGACTGGCCCTTCAGCTGCATGTGCGTCCGCTGGACGCACATGCAGCTGCGGGCTTCTGCGGAGCAGAGAGCGAGCGCTCCCTGCCCCGCAGTCAGTGGCGGACTGGCTCTGGGACCCGCCGCGGCCCCGTGCGCCTCAGCAGGCAGCGTCGCGATGATGTGATGTCATCGCGACGCTGCCTTTCCTCGGGCGCACAGCGCGTCATAGGCTGGGCGCCCGAGGAGCTGCCGGAGGAGCGCGGGCTGAAGAGGACGGAGCGCGCTCGCCGGGGGAGTTAAGGTGAGTATTAATGTTGTTATTTTTAACGCGTTTACCTGCCTCAGTGCCCCTATATACTGCCTGTGGCCCCCATATCCCTGCCTGTGGCCCCCATATCCCTGCCTGTGCCCCCATATCCCTGCCTGTGGCCCCCATATCCCTGCCTGTGGCCCCCATATACTGCCAGTGGCCCCCATATCCCTGCCTGTGGCCCCTATAAGCCTGCCTGTGGCCCCCATACGCCTGCCTCTGGCCACCATATGCTGCCTGTGCACCTATATACCTGCCTGTGGCCCCCATATACTGCCTGTGTCCCTATATACCTGCCTGTGGCCCCCATATACTGCCTGTGTCCCTATATACTGCCTGTGTCCCTATATACCTGCCTGTGGCCCCCATATACTGCCTCAGTGACCCCATATACTGCCTCAGTGACCCTATATTCTGCCTCAGTGCCCCTATATACCTTCTTGTGGCCCCTATAGACTGCCTCAGTGCCCCCATATACTGCCTGTGGCCCCATATACTGCCTCAGTGCCCCTATATACTTGCCTGTGGCCCCATATACTGCCTGTGCCCCCCTATATACTGCCTTTGGCCCCTATATACCTGCCTTTGGCCCCTATATACCTGCCTGTGGCCCCTATATATCTGCCTGTGGCCCTATATATCTGCCTGTGGCCCCATATATCTGCCTGTGGCCCCATATACTGCTTCAGTGCCCCTATATACCTAACTGAGGGGACTGCTATACCTATAATTAAGGAGTTGCTGGAAATGTGAGGATTCTAAGATATTTGTGTCCAAATCCTCAGGGACGAGTATTGGCCGGGAGCAATCAGCATGAAGGTGTGAACCGGATGGAAAAGAAAAGGGAAAGTGAACGACGCTGATCAGAAAAGACGTCTCCGGTGAGTCACTAAATGTAACTGCAGTGTAATCACTTATATGTCTGCAGAGCGTCTACATACAACTAGTATCTACCACTATCTGGTCCCTGTATGGCGGTAATATATGTCTCTAGGGCCTGTGTGCAGTGGATAGTCACATGTGGGGGTTGCGTTCGGTCAGGGTCTGGCAGGATTATTTGAGCCTTAAAGGGGTTGTCTCACTACGAAGATTATAGTTGAAAATGTGGGGACCAAAAATCTAAGGATGTACGTCCTTGGTTACTATTGGCAAAGTGCTACGGTTTTAGAGAACGGGCTGGTTTACATGTGCTTAGCAACGGTGTTTGTTTACTGTCAGGGAAGCATTCTGTCCTGCCCAGGTCGTGCACATGCAAAGGAAAGGCAGTTAAGAGGAGGGGCAGGGATGTGTGTATTGGCAGGCAAGGAGGAGAAGCAGTGAGAGGACATGCAGGGGGGTTGTGTGTATTGTATCCTCTTCACTGCTTCTCCTCCTTGCCTGCCAATACACACATCCCTGCCCCTCCTCTTAACTGCCTTTCCTTTGAATGTGCACGACCTGGGCAGGACAGAATGCTTCCCTGACCAGTAAACAAACACCGTTGCTAAGCACATATAAACCAGCCCGTTCTCTAAAACCGTAGCACTTTGCCAATAGTAACCAAGGACGTACATCCTTAGATTTTTGGTCCCCACATTTTCAACTATGATCTTCGTAGTGAGACAACCCCTTTAAGTAGTAATAGTTTGGGGTCTTGGTTTTGTAGGAGGGTTTTAGTAACAATCACTTGTCTGGTAGATTTGCTCCATGTGTAGGTGGATGTTTTGGTGACTGTTTAGGGGTATTGTCATATGAAGGTGAGAAGTTCTGAAAAAGTAAATTTGTCATTGGTGATTTTTACTGTACAGTGACTGCTGAGGAGATGGACGGGATCTGTGTGGGATGTGCAGAAAATTAGTGACAGGAACAGAAGGTTTTTCTCTGTAAAAAAACATCCGCAGTTCACAATGAGGCGCGAAAAAATGTCGTGTGAACCCAGCCCTACTCAGAAAAACACAAAGGGCCCGAGCCCCGGATGTTTTAGGACCCTAGCAACGCACCTGCCCTACCTGTCTATACACCCCCCTGCCTGTCTATATACCCCCAGCCTGCCTACATAGCCCCCTGACTGTCTATATACCCACAGCCTGCCTGCATAGCCCCCCAGCCTACCTGCATAGCCCCCAGCCTGCCTACATAGTCCCTCCCAAGCCTGCCAATATAACCCCCTAAAGCCTGCCTATATAGCTCTCTAAGTCTGCCTTCCTGAATAGCCCTATAGCCCCCGTGAAGCCTGTCTGCCTATGTAGCCCCTATAGCCCCCTAAAGCTTGCCTGCCTGTCTACTTATATGGGGCCCCTTTAGCTACCTAAACCCTGCCTACCTACCTATATGGCCCCTATAGCCCACCTAACCCCTGTCTACCTGTATGGCTCCCTATAGCTACCTAAACCCTGCCTGCCTATATGGGGACTCTATTGCCTACCTAAACCTTGCCTATCTGAGGCCCCATATATCCTATCTAAACCGTACCTGCCTAAATGGACCCCGTATAGCCAGGGGGGCAGGTGCTGGAAAAGTCAGGATTCTAAGATATTTGTGTCTAAATCTCCAGGGATAAGTGTTTGGGAGATGTCATGATTGCGGACTGGACCGGATGCAGAACAAAAGGGGAAGTCAACGACTCGTCAGAGAAACGTCACCTGTGAGTCACAAGATGTAACTACACTTTAATCACTTATATGTCTGCAGAGCCTGTGTACACTGGTGTCTACCACTATATGGTCACTGTATGGAGGTAATATACAGTCTGCAGATCCTGTGTACACTAGTATACACCACTATATGGTCACTATATGGCGGTACTATTGGTCTTTGTGTACTGAGCAGTAATAGTGTAGGGGTATTATTTAGTCACTTTGTGGTCATGTTCTGGCGGTATAATCAGGTCCATATGTAGTAGTGTTATTGGTAATGTTAGTCTTGGTATAGTGGATTTGTTTGGTAGTAGTATGATAGTGATATGTATTGTGAGTTATTTACCCCTTGTATTATCTACATTATCCAACAGCATGTCCTGGTAAATGTTCATGGTCAGGGAGGTGGGCGAGGGGGAGAGTAGGGGGCCCCATCCATGCTTTGGGGCCTTGGCTTCTCTAGTTACGCCCCTGGACCTGTGGTATGAGGGACGGCTCTGCAGAGTAGAAGACTGAGTAGGAGACTGAGGGCTGTACACACATAGTGTGAATATAAAGTCTATAACTCAGCTGGGGGGAAGTGGCCTTTGTGGGGAAATGTAATTTTTATGGAGCTCGCCTAGCAACTGTAGCTCCGCCCACTAGCCCAGTGAGGAGAAAGATTCAACATGGTGATATGATAAAACAGTGTTTGTAAATAGTTCACACACTGAATTGTGACATAGATTTACTGCTTATCTTTAGTATTTCTGCACTATATGTTCTGATTTTTTTTTGGTTTCTCACACAACCACTTTAAGCTTTGGGAGCCACCTGAAGTTGTTCAAAGTTGTAAATGAGGCAGTTTAATTGTGAGAAGTTGCTGTCATGGAAATCCGAGCCCCCAATAGGTGTCATTGATCCTAATCTTAAGGTGAAGAAAGCTCAGGATGGTTAGATTGAAAGTACAAATTGTGGAGATTCAAAACACCACCAGATGGCATAGGTGTCAGCACTTCAGAAGCAAACACTGTAGAATGCAATTATCAGCGTATTCAGCTCAGTTAATCGGCTATGGTTGTTGGTTGTGCTCCTCCACCTTCTGTTTGAGGATACCCCACAGATGCTCAATAGTGTTCAGGTCTGAAGAAATGCTTGGCCAGTCCAGCACCTTAACCTTCATTTTCTTTAGCAAGACAGTGGTCGTCCTGTTGGGGTATTTGGGGTAAATTATCATGTTGGAATACTGCTCTGTGGCCCAGTTTCTGAAGGGAGGGGATCATGCTCTACTTCAGTATGTCGCAGTACATGTTGGCATTCATGGTTCATTCAATGAATTGTAGCTCCCTACAGCAGGCAGCACTTATGCAGCCCCCCAACCATGACACTCCCACCACCATCCTTGACCTGGTTTCTGCAACACACGCTTGACACCATCTGAACCAAATAACTATCTTGGTCTCATCAGACCACAGAACATGGTTCCAGTAATCCATGTCCTTAGTCTGCTTGTCTATAGCAAACTGTTTGCTGATACTCTTGTGCATCCTCTTTAGAAGAGGCTTCCTTCTGGGATGACCATGCAGACCAATTTGATGCAGTGTGCAGCGTATGGTCTGAGCACTGACAGGTTGACACTTTTACCTCTGCAGCAATGCTTACAGCACTTACACATCATTTTAAAAAGACAATTTCTGGATTTGACACTGAGCACATACATTCAACTTCTTTGATTGACCGAGGCGAGGCCTGTTCTAAGTGGAAGCTGCGTCTTGTTAAACCACTGTAGGGTCTTGGTCACCATGTTACAGCTCAGTTTCAGTGTGTTGACAATCTTCTTATAGCATAGACCATCTTTATGTAGAGCAACAATTCTTTTTTTCAGATCCTCAGTCAATTCTTCGCCATGAGGTGCCATGTTGAACTTCCAGAGACCAGTCTGAGAGAGTTTGAGAGCGATAACACCACTTCTAACACACCTGCTCCTCATACACACCAGATACCTTGTAACACTAAGTCATATGACACTGTGGGAGGGAAATGGCAAATTGGGCACAATTTGTCCATTTTCACTTAGGGATGTACTCGCTTTTGTTGCAAGTGCTTTAGACACTGATGGTTGTGTGTTGAGTTACTTTGAGGGCACACCAAATTTACACTGTTATATAAGCTATACACTGATTACTTTACATTGTATCAAAGGCTCATATCTTCAGTATTGTTCCATGAAAAGTTATACTATTAACAAAATGTGAGGGGTGTACTCACTTTTGTGAGATACTGAAATACTAAAATAACTTGATGAATCTCTTCCTTGTTAATCTCACTATTCAATAAAATTCTATAATATTCTGAAAGCCTATTAAGAATAACACCCTTCAAGAACAATTCCTCCCTACTGCTGTCACAGGTTGGGTACAAAGATTTTCATAATAAGATCTCAATACAGTGGTTAACACCTTGGTGTCATTTGAAGATAGTCCCAAGTCATCTTTTATTCATAAGATATTCGTTACGCCACTACCACCTTTTATCAGATTTGCAAGAAGTTTCCCAGCTTTATTACCAAACTTAAATAAACTTTCTGCTGATCACGAAAAGAGTATGTTCACACAGCGTGTTCAATGCCTTTTTGGATACATCCAAAAGGCATCCAACACGCAGGGCCGAAAGTGAGGAAATCGAAAACATGGCGGCGATGGAAGCCGGCACAAGGTTTCCAGTTGCCATTTTCACCGATCGTGACACAGTGACCTCGGCGCTGAAGTTCTGATCGGAGTGAGAAACGGTGCAGTCAAATGCCACTTTGCACAGTGAAGTGATGATGATGACATGACCTTTGAGCAAGCTCTGAGATCTGCAGAAACTAATGTGAAGTAACAAATTTTTGTATTGTGAGTGTTCAGCTTGCAGCCATTGGAGAAGAGGAGGGTGGAGTAGGTTGCTATGGAGACTAGTGGGAGGGTGAAGTAGGTAGAAGTGTAACCAAAAAGTTTATAAATTGGCATTATAATAATTAGTAGCGTTGTTTGAGATTTTAGTGAGTCCTGTGGGCTGGAGTGATTGACAGACAATAGGAGATGAAGGGTCACACTTAACCCTTAAGAGCCTGGGTTCCACCCAGACTGCAGATGAAAAAGCCCATAGGTCTATTTACTGATCATGGATTCCTGCAAGAGACTAAAGAACTTTGTGGAGAGAGTTGCTGCCTAGCTGAGCATGGAGGATCCCATGGACAGGTACCCTAAGGTTTGTACATGAGAGGCAGTGCAATGAGGAAGTCCCCCGCTGGTCAGCCGAAAAAATGGTGTCCAGATTGTTGCCTCTGGCTTGGCCCATCTAGATCCAGTTCTCCTTTGGTCTCTCTGCTATCCCCTTGTAGTCAAAGCTGCAATTAGCTACAGGATGTCAGTTCTCCTGGGGTTAGAGTACTCCTTGAAGTCTAAGCTGCATCTGACTAAGGGGTTTATTTAAAAGGGAATGCTACTGGCTGCTAGCTGCAATTCTAGTTGAGAAAGGACTGCATGTAACTGAAAGAGGAATGCCATGTTAAACATCTTGATGGTAAATAAAAGGGATGAGTTATGCTTGTTACCAAACATTAACCCTTTGTCTGTCTCCTGCTTTATCTGCACAACATCATGGGTGCCTCACTACACCATCATAACATCAATACAGCAGGAGAGAACGATCACCACCAACATGGAGTGTGCCCATCAGGGTAAGAATGCCATCCAAGCTGCAGGTACCTCACTTTATTGTGCCTACATGCTATGACAGGCATGAAAGGGTTTGGTTGAGTCTAGCCACCTGACGAGGGCTAAGGCAACATACTACGACTCCCATTCTCCCCTCCCCTTCCCCCATCCAGCACTGTATGCTACACAGGTAAATGCAGAGGATATATACAAAGGTGGGAACACAGATACAATCAATGTCTAAACCGCTGGCAACACTTTTGAGTGAAAATTGTGCCCAAAGTGTTAATATTTTGTGTGGCCATCATTATTTTCCAGCACTGCCTTAACTCTCTTGGGCATGGAGATCACTAGAACTTCACAGGTTGCCACTCCTTCCACTTCTCTATGATGACATCACAGAGCTTGTAGATGTCAGAGACCTTGTCCTTCTTCACCTTCCATTTGAGGATGCCTCACAGATGCTCACTCACTAGGGTTGAGGTGTGGAGACATGCTTGGCCAGCTAGTCCCCTTTACCCCCATTTTCTTTAGCAAGGCAGTGGTCATCTTGGACGTGTTTGAGGTTGTTATCATGTTGGAATACCACCCTGTGGCCCACTCTTTTAAAGGAGGGGATCATGCTCTGTTTCAGTATGTCAAAATACATGTTGGCATTCATGGTTCCCTCAAAGAACTGTGGCTTCCCGCAGCCGGCAGCACTTATGCAGCCCCAAAACATGACACTCCAACCACCCTGCTTGACTGTAGGAAAGACACACTTGTCTTTGTACTCCTCATCTGGTTGCCACCACAAACACTTGACACCATCTGAACCAAATAAGTTTCTCTTGGTCTCATCAGACCACAAGACATGGTTCCAGTAATCCATGTCCTTAGTCTGCTTGTCTTCAACAAACTGTTTGCAGGCTTTCTTGCGCATCATCTTTAGAAGAGGCTTCCTTCTGGGATGACAGCCAAGCAGACCAATTTGATGCAGTGTGCGATATATGGTCTGAGCACTGACAGGCTGACCCCCCACCTCATTAACCTCTGTAGCAATGCTGGCAGCACTCATCTCTGGATATGATGCTGAGCTTGTGCACTTAATGGTCCTGAATGGAACATGTCTTCTTAAATCGCTGTATGGTCTTGTTCACCATTCTTGTTCACCATTTTATGAGAATTCGGTAGTTAGTACAAAGTTTTGCAGGAGATAAAATGTCATTAATCTTTCTGATAAAGATGGTAATTTTGTATTGAACACTAAGCACTAATTGAACACTAATTTTAAGTCAAAACCAGGTGCACTAGGCATTAGGAATACTTTAGGTAAATTATATTACTTTTTTTTATTTTTTTTTATTAAGATACACATCTTTTATGGCTTAATACGCTCCAGGGCCATGCCAACTAAGGGTTGTGTCTGACAAACCCACTGACTCTTCGCTGGGATTTTCAGATGTCATCTGGGAGGAAGTGGATGACCTAGTCAACCAAGCAAGAACCATTGGATTGGTGATCAAAACATGGCCGCTAGATGACAACAGTAGCTCTGGCCTCACCGAGTCAACAGTGCTGTGATGTCCCCTTAATGTGCTGCGACCTGTATCTGCTCCAGGAACATTTGTGCCACTGCCACTCACGTGTGAAGGACCTGCCACCTCTCTGTCTGACATACTGTTTGATCAAAAATTTACAATACAAAAGACTCTGTTTGATGAAGATGTCTGTATATGATAAATACACACCCTGTATTTGACTCAAAATTCCCCCACAAACAAGAGGATAAATTAACCCTTGGGTATAAAATACCCTACAGAATAAATGAGATGGAATTCAGGCATGTATGGGGCAGAAATACACACACCCTAGATTTTAGGGAGAATTCTTGTGAAGGTCTTTTATCCCAGTAGTTCAAACCAGTAGCTCAAAAAGCGGTTTGTTTTGCATAGAGTGCAATACAGTGCTACAGCAGATAGATGCTTGTGGACAGGAGACACACTGACAAGTGTCAGAATTTAACATAGCGTCCGTATTTATAGGGCCCGCCGGTTGTTGATTGGCTTCATGTCTGCACATGTCATTAAGGGTGTTCTTTTCTTCCTGCAAAAATCAATGTGTGGCAATTAGTGTCTTGTCAGACTGCTACGATAGCAAACACTGCTAATGGGAGTATCCCTCTCTCCCATCTAACATGAAACTCATTCAAATAGGATTGCAGCGATGCTAAGTAATAAGTAAAACAATCATTTATTGTAGTTCCTTAAAAACATATAACATATCTTGTGCACAGTCCAGTGCTACTTGCGTGTAAGAATAGAAAGTCCGTAGCCAGTCAGGGTCCCATATCCATGGGTATGATACTTGTAATGCTCCAGCGGTCTCCTGGTTCACAGAGTCGGCATAGTGGAGCTAGCATACAGACAGGCGGGGTCCAAAGCGGACATCCGCAGACATACAGACATCCGCTTTGGACCCCGCCTGTCTGTATGCTAGCTCCACTATGCCGACTCTGTGAACCAGGAGACCGCTGGAGCATTACAAGTATCGTACCCATGGATATGGGACCCTGACTGGCTACGGACTTTCTATTCTTACACACAAGTAGCACTGGACTGTGCACAAAAAATATGTTATATGTTTTTAAGGAACTACAATAAATGATTGTTTTACTTATTACTTAGCATTGCTGCAATCCTATTGAATGTGTTCTTTTCTTCCTCCCATAGCTCTCTGCCCCATGTCATGCTGTGTGTTCGCGGCCATTTTAGAAAAAAAGTGGATTTGTTCCTGTGAATCACCATAGACTTTGCCTTCACGCAGAATAACATTTTTCCTGAAATTCTAAATTAATTCCACTTTGTTATAATCGATTCGCCCATCTCTAAATGTTATACACACTATACACTGACTACTTTACATTGCAGCAAAGTGTCATATCTTTAGTGGTCTCCCATGAAAAGATATAATACAATTTTTGCAAAATTGGTAGAGGTGTACTGACTTTTTTGAGATACTGTATACAAAGGGTGGAATACAGATACCTTGTAGGGTGTGCGGAAATATACAAAACTGGGAACACAGCCTGTGGCTGGTACAGATATATGAAGAAGGTAGAGTACAGATACCCTGTAAGTGGTACAGACATATACAGAGGGTGGAGTACAAATACCCTGTAGGTGGTGTGGAAATATACAAAGATGGGAACACTGATATCATGTGGGTGGTGAAGATATTTGACATATAAAGAGGGTCGAACAAATTTCCTGAGGATGGCAGATATGTGATATATACAGAGGGTGGAGTACCAATATGCTGGGGGCTAAGTACATAATATATATAGAGTGGGAAATACAGACACCCTAAAAGGAGGCAAATATATTGTATTTATATAGATAAATAACATTATTTCTTGAGTTTGGTTGGTCTGGTTAAAAGGGTGATTATACAGTGGGTACACAAAGTATTCAGACACCTTTCAATTTTTCATTCTTTGTTTCATTGCAGCCTTTTGGTAAGATCAAAAAAGTTCATTTTCTTGCTCATTAATGTACACTCTGCCCCCCCCCACCCCCCCGTCTTGAAAGAACAAAACCAGAAATGTAGATATTTTGGCAAATTTATTAAACAAGAAAAACGGAGAGATCACATGGTCATAAGTACTCAGACCCTTTGCTCAGTATTGAGTAGAAGCACCCTTTTGAGCTAGTGCAGCCATGAGTCATCTTGGGAATGATGCAACGAGTTTTCCACACCTGGATTTGGGGATCCTCTGCCATTCTTCCTTGAAGATCCTCTCCACTTCCCTCAGGTTGGATGGTGAACATTGGTGGACAGCCATTTTCAAGTCTCTCCAGAGATGATCAATTGGGTTTAGGTCAGGACTCTGGCTGGGCCAGTCAAGAATGGTCACAGAGTTGTTCTGAAACCACTACTTTGTTATTTTAGCTGCTTAGAGTCATTGTCTTGTTGGAAGATGAACCTTCAGCCCAGTCTGAGGTACAGAGCACTCTGGAAGAGGTTTTCAACGAGGATATCTCTGTACTTTCCTTCAATTGCAACCAGTTGTCCTGTCCCTGCAGCTGAAAAACACCCCCATAGCATGATGCTGCCACCACCATGTTTCACTGTTGGGATTGTATTGGGCAGGTGATGAGCAATGCCTGGTTTTCTCCACACCTACCGCTAGAATTAACACCCAAAAGTTTAATCTTCGTCTCATCAGACCAGAGAATCTTATTTCTCATAATCTGGGTGTCCTTCATGTGTTTTTTTGCAAACTGTATGCGGCTTTCATATGTCTTGCAGGAGGAGAGGCTTCCCACGGCTGCAGTGGTGGGGGGCTTCAGTGATAGTTGACTGTGGAACTTTCTAACATTTCCCTACTGCATCTCTGGAGCTCAGCCACAGTGATCTTGGGGTTCTTCTTTACCTCGCTCACCAAGGCTCTTCTCCTACGATTTCTTAGTTTGGCTGGATGGCCAGGTCGAGGAAGAGTTGTGGTCGTCCCAAACTTCTCCCATTTAAGGATAATGTAGGCCACTGTGCTCTTAGGAACTTTGAGTGCTGCATAAATTCTTTTGCAACCTTGGCCAGATCTGTGCCTTGCCACAATTCTGTCTCCGAGCTCCTTGGGCAGTTCCTTAGACATCATGTGCTCTGACATGCACTGTGAGCTGTGAGTTCTTATATAGACAGACGTGTGCCTTTCCTAATGAAGTCCAATCACTTTAATTAAACACAGCTGGTCTCCGAAGAAGGAGTAGAACCATCTCAAGGAGGATCAGAAGGAAATGGACAGCATGTGAGTTAAATATGAGTGTCACAGCAAAAGGTCTGAATACTTATGACCATGTGATATTTCAGTTTTTCTGTTTAATAAATTCGCAAAAATAGCTAAGTTTCTGTTTTTTTTCTTTCAAGATGGGTGGGGGGCAGAGTATACATTAATGAACCAAAAAAATTTACTTTTTTGATCTTACCAAATGGCTGCAATGAAACAAAGAGTAAAAAATTTAAATGTGTCTGAATACTTTCAGTACCCACTGTATGTAATTTATATATATATATATACGGATATTACAAGACAGGTGATGTTAGTTGCTGTTCCAAAGAATTTCCAACATTATGTCACACCATTTGAGTACAGTCCCGTAGACCATGGTTACAACTGTTTGACAGTAGAGTTACCAGTGGCTGAGGCAGATGTATCGCTTGTGTCTTAGAGTAAAATCGAAGATTCCTTGGAGAGCATGCAGAAGAACAACCATAAAGCCTCTCCTGGGTTATTTTTAGTGGAAACTTCTGCTTTTTTGCTATATGATTGTTAATTCTATCCTTGTGTGTATAATCTGTGCCTTCTCATTCTGCCTGAGTTCTGTATGTGGTCTTACCTGCTAGTAGAAAATAAGTGAGATCATCCTACTCTGGTCGGACAGGGCATCCATATCAGGATCAAGACTGCTCAAATGACAATCCTCATTTCCTTTTGTTACTCTACTTCATCCGGAGTCTTCAGGGCTCCTGATAGGTTGTTTTTCTTCGCTTTTCGTAGGTTCGAGATAGGACTTGCCTCTCTTGTTTTCCCTTTTGGGAAATTGATAGAAAATGTTGTGTACGAGCATCTGGTTTAAGTTCCACAATGTCTTTTTTTTGTTGTTGTTTGTTCTGCTTTACCATGCTGTCTTTTCAGAGATTCCTCAAGGTAACTTACTCCTCATTCTGTCACCCTCTAACCTTTTTCTCCTATATTGTCCATCTCATTCCTCCTTAAGCTTAGAAATGTTGATTAAAATCCGTACTTTTAATGTGAAGGGCTTGAATTCTCCGTTCAAGCGCTCCCTGCTGTGGAGAGACGCTATCAAATCCAACGCTCATATTCTATGCATCCAGGAAGCACATTTGATTCCTACAGATGCCCATAAACTGGAACATAAAACTTTATTTCATGTTTTTCAAGCCAATGCTCCCAATAAAAGAACTGGCACAGCAATCTTAATTAAGAATTCCCTTTTAACCTCCTCTAGTTTATTCTGGATCTTAGTCTATTCTGGGATTTTAGTATGTGTGTCATGGGAGCTGGCGCGGGTGCCGTCGCCCCCCACGGCCGCCCCCTGCCCGCATGGGGTCCGGCGTGGGGACCGCGGTCTCCCGTGGCCACCCCTCGGCTCGCTTTGGGGCTGGCGCGGGTGCCGCGGCCGCCCGCGACCCTCCCCTTGCTCCCCGGGTCCCGGCGTCAGTGCACTTACCCGTCCACGCTCCTGTGCCCTCTGCTCCTGTCTGTCCCAGCCACTGCGTGCGTAACCGCTGCCTAGGATGCACGTGCGACGGCTGGTCTGGATTTAAAGGACCAGCGCGACGGTAATTTGTCATTGCCGGCCGCTGGTCCTATATAAGGTATACGCCTCCTGCACTCTCTGCCAGATTGTTAGTGTGCGTTTAGTGTGTTTTGAGAGTGTTGGAGTTTCATATTGATTACCCGTGTACCAGTCTGTTCCGCTACATTTCCTGACCTTGCCTGTTTGCCGCCTGCCCTGACAGTCTGCCCGTCTCTGACCACGAACCTCTGCTGCCCGTCCTGATCTTCTGCCTGTCCCCGACTACGTCTCCGGATTACGATTCTGTACCATGCATTACCCCGGCCGCCATCGCAAGCAAATCACGTCAAGGGTAGCGACCTGGTAGCCTCACGCCGCAGCAAGTCCATCCCGCTTTGCGGCAGGCTCTGGTGAACACCGGGGGCTACTTAGACTCCGCTTCCTGGCGTGGCTTAACTATCATCGCTTGCGGTGGTCCAGCGAATCCACCATCCCTTTACAGAACAATCTGGCCATGGATTCCGCCAGGGTACCTTTGCCTGATCTCCGGGACGTCATGACGGCCATTGCCCAGCAGAGCCAGCATATTGCCCAGCTTGGGCCATGATGCAGAACCTTGCTGCCCGTCTACCTCTGCCTGCGGCTGCTGCTGCCACACCAGCACCAGTAGCTCCTGCAGCCATTTCTCTACCTGCTCCTGCATCGGGAACATCTCTGTATCTGCCACTCCCCTCACGCTATGATGGAGACCCTAAGAAGTGCCGTGGCTTCATCAGTAAATGCTGTATTCACATTGAGAAGTTGGGGCATCAATTCCCTACCGAGCGGGCTAAGGTGGCCTTTATAATTAGCCTCTTATTGGGGGAAGCCTTGGCCTGGGCCACTCCGCTATGGGACCAAGGAGATCCGCACCTCCTCCGCTGCCGCAGCTCTGCTCCGTCTCCGTCAGGGTGACTCTACTGTGGGTCAGTACTCCATGCAGTTCCACACCCTAGCCTCAGAGTTGGACTGGAATAAGGAGGCGTTGGTGGCGACTTTCTTGCAAGGCCTTTCTGGGCGTAATAAAGACGAGCTCGCTGGACGGGACCTGCCATCCGCTCTGGACGAACTGATTCGGTTAGCCATCCGAATTGATATTCGGTTTGCTGAGAGACAACAAGAGCTCCGCCTCCAACAGGAGGTCACCCGAACTCACCGGCTACCTCGTCTGGCTCCCGTTTTCCAACTACCTCCACTTCCTCCGCCAATGGTTCCTGAGGACGAACCCATGCAGGTCGAGAGGGCCCACCTGACCCAGGAGAAACGTTCGCAGCATAGTCAGAGGCAGCTGTGCTTCTACTGTGGCGGTTCAGGCCACTTCATTGGGGACTGTCCGGTGCGCCCGGGAAACACTCGCACCTAGGGCTCGCAGGAGAGGCATCCCTAGGTGTCAGAGCAGCCTCTCCCCATTTGACCATTCCCGTTCTATGTGGAGTTTCGCCGGACAGCATCTTTCAAGCCCCCACTTTCCTTGATTCGGGGTCCGCTGGAAATTTTGTGGCCCCTCTGCAGACACCCATGGTCGTCTCCTCCGTCAGTGGCGAATGCCTAAAGGACGCTATGCGGTTCTGCACTGCGCCCCTCACCTTGCAGATAGGCGCCCTACACAAGGAGACTCTGAGACTTGTCGTTCTGCCTCACTCCTCTTCTGAAATTCTCCTGGGCCTCCCTTGGTTGCAAGACCATGTCCCAACCTTAGACTGGAACACGGGCGAGATTATCCAATGGGGTCACATGTGCCACTCGCGATGCCTTACTGTACTCCGTCCAGCTCTATGGCCCGCCTCTGTAAAGTCTACGAAGCCTCTGCCGGGTCTGCCCACTCCTTACCAGGATCTAGCCGACGTCTTTTCCGAAAGACAGGCCGAAACTCTGCCCCCGCACCGGCCGTTCGACTGTCCTATTGATCTGCAACCCGGTAGTACTCCTCCCCGCGGCAGAGTCTTCCCTCTTTCGGTCCCGGAGACTAGGCTATGTCGGTGTATATCTAGGAAAATCTCCGTAAAGGCTTTATACGGAAGACTTCCTCGCCTGCGGGGGCCGGTTTTTTCTTTGTTGAAAAGAAAGATGGTACTCTCCGGCCCTGTATCGATTATCGGGGACTCAATAAAATCACTATAAAAAATCGATAACCTGCCTCTGATCTCGGAGCTGTTTGATCGCCTGCGTGGTGCAAAATTTTTTTCCAAGTTGGATTTACACAGAGCATACAACATGATTCGTATCTGAGAAGGTGACTAGTGTTGAGCGATTACGTTGGCCATTGACATCGGTCGATGGTCGATAGTCGACCATCATCGACAAGATATTCGATGGTCGATGAAGATTATGATCGATGACCATAAAAGTCTATGGGAGAGCAACAACACCTTCATTCTTACATCCAAACAGGGCTGGAGAAGCTGGAATTAACATCCACAACAGTCAAATGGATACGTGCTACATCTGAGGCAACACACTTGGGTTATAAAAGCCACAGAAAAAAAAAATCACAGACCATTCACTATCCCTGTCTTGCACCACAGCATGACCCTTATACCTGCATCACCCACAAATTAAAAAGTGCCAGAAGGCAGTATGATTTGAACCATCATTTTACTTGAACTGGACATTGAATATCCCTGTCCTGGAACGCAGCATGAGCCCCAAACCTGCATGACCCCCAGATTTAAAAAGTGCCGGAAAAATGAGTCTTTGAACCTTGATTTTAGTTTGACTTGACATTGACTATACCTGTCCTGGGCCACTGCATGAGCCCCAAACCTCCATGACCCCAGATTACAAAGTGCCGGAAAAAGGAGTCTTTCAACCACCATTTTAGTTGAACTGCACATTGACTATACCTGTCCTGGGCCACAGCATGAGCCCCAAACCTGCATGACCCCCGAATAAAAAGGTGCCGAAAAAGGAGTCCATTTTAGTTTCACTGGACATTGACTATACCTGTCCTGTGCCACATCATGAGCCCCAAATCTTCATGACCCCAGATTAAAAAGTGCCGGAAAAAGGAGTCTTTCAACCACCATTTTAGTTTCACTGGACATTGACTATACCTGTCCTGGGCCACAGCATGAGCCCCAAACCTGCATGACCCCAGATTAAAAAGTGCCGGAAAAAGGAGTCTTTCAACCACCATTTTAGTTTCACTGGACATAGACTATCCCTCTCCTGGGCCACAGCATGAGCCCCAAACCTGCATGACCCCAGTTTAAAAAGTGCCGGAAAAAGGAGTCTTTCAACCACCATTTTAGTTTCACTGGACATTGACTATACCTGTCCCTGGGCCACAGCATGAGCCCCAAACCTGCATGACCCCATATTAAAAAGTGCCCTAAAAAGGAGTCTTTCACCCACCATTTTAGTTTCACTGGACATATACTGTCCCTGTCCGGGGTAGCGCTTGCCCCTCCGTATGAGTGCGGACCAATTGAGCTTCACTTGGAAATACTGGTGGTTAACGCTCCTGTTCCACCCAGGTGCCCTTTTTCTTGGCATTCTTTTTCTCATTTTACTCAACGTGCTGAGGAAATTGTCTCTGTACTATGTTCTCTGTCCGTGCTCCATAATCCATGTCCTCTGAATAACCTACATCTGGTCAAGTTTTCCTGTACCTCCCTTGTACAATTCAGAGGAATTTTTTTACCAGCTATTTTGTACATGCAAGTTTTTTAGTAGTTTAATTCTAGAAAACACATTTTTAAAATAGGATGGAATCCCACCATGTCTTTGTTTCTCTTTTTTAATTATATTAAATGGGTTGTCTCAATACAGGGATTGATAGCTATGTTAAAGATCTTGCAAAAACAAGTCATTTTGCAATATGTGTCCATTAACAGTGTCCTACCTATTCCTGTTTCTGACAGCACCATCACCCTTGAGCCACTCTTGACAATTGTGAAGAACAAATGTCTGTTAGAAACAACATTTTTTTTATAATAGGACCTGTAGTATAGCTGCATGTCACAGCAAAATGCCCCCAAAAATTCAAAACATGACCCATGAGCCACTTTTGACAATTGTGAAGAACAAATGTCTGTTAGAAACAACATTTTTTTATAATAGGACCTGTAGTATAGCTGCATGTCACAGCAAAATGCCCCCAAAAAATCAAAGCATGACCCTTGAGCCACTTTGGACAATTGTGAAGAACAAATGTCTGTTAGAAACAACATTTTTTTTATAATAGGACCTGTAGTATAGCTGCATGTCACAGCAAAATGCCCCAAAAATTCAAAGCATGACCCTTGAGCCACTTTGGACAATTGTGAAGAACAAATGTCTGTTAGAAACAACATTTTTTTATAATAGGACCTGTAGTATTGCTGCATTTCAAAGCAGCATGACCCAAAAAAATTATAAAAATGACTTCTCAGCCACTGTTAAAAATTGTGAGGGAGAAATGCCACTTAGAAGCCACATTTCTGTTCCAAAGGACCATGATTATTGCTGTATCTCACAGCAACATGACCCCAAAAAATTATAAATATGACTTCTCAGCCACTGTTAAAAATTGTGATGGAGAAATGCCACTTAGAAGCCACATTTCTGTTCCAAAGGACCATAATTATAGCTGTATCTCACAGCAACATGACCTCAAAACCATTGACAATGCGAAAACTTCTAAAGATAAAGTGAGTAAATGGAATACGGTGTTGTCATGAAACCTTGCTGTCTTTTACAGTCTCCTCACAGCAAAACCAGCAAAATGAACTGTTGGGAAAAGAGAATAAAAATTGCAGTAAGAAATGATCATTTAAAAAAAAAGTTTTCAAGAGGACCATTTCTGTTTGAAGAGGAATGTGGGGGGCGTGGCCTGGACGCTGAACGAGCCAGACGTGCTTCACTTCAGCTCCTCTGTACCTCTGACAAATCTACCACCATCGGGGATTATATAGCTCTTTTCAGAGCTCTCTCCGCAACCAACGAGCTTACTAAAGCAGCATCGTACCTTGAAGCCAGATTATTTGGAAAAAACAACCTTAAACCGCCATCCAGGCCCTGCTGTCGGGCTTCTGCGGGCCCGCGCGGCCGTCAGGCCTCCTGGTGCCCGCCTCGGAAGACGAACCATCGGAGCTGCATTCTGGCGATAGATCCACAGCGGAAAACCTCCACACATCTCGGCACCTGAAGGGCAACTTTCCTGCAAAAATACCCTCCCCCCTGAAAGACAAGGGGATTCGCACTGCGGGCCCCGACAATTCAGCCCCCATCTTGCAAGCCAAGTGCGGCCTTCCCGGGGGAACCTGAAGCAGCGAGCTCCGCTAATCTCTGCTCCCTCTCCCGGACTTACCAGCTGTTACGTATCCCTCCAGTACCGACTGCTGCCTGCCCTCACTAGGCATCGGGACTGAGGAGCGGTGGAAGAGACGCTACGGGAGACCCTGAGCTGACGGATTGCCGGGACAGACTGCAAGACGCTGGCAACGGGCCTCTTTTTAAGCTGCAGCAATCTCCGGGCCGACTCGGGCATTACCCGGAAAATTTCCGACACTGATCAAGGGCCGGGAGCGGCCCGTCCCAGAGCACGCTACATCTTCCCGCTCCACCCCGGTATACAGCTACAAGGCACAGGCTGTTTGAGTTAAACCCCTCGCCAATACAATCTCCCCGGGCCTGAACAGGCCCCCCAAGAGCAAAAACCCGGGCCCCCGGATAGCTCTCCCTCCCTTTCACTATTTTTCGTTCCAGTTTGCCGGGGGCCGTTTTTGGGGGGCTTCTGGAGAGCCCTGGCCCACTTACCCCCTGCGGCCCTACAGACAACGGACTAGATCCTAAAAGACGAACGACTCTGCTGCCTACCTGTAAGAAGAGGACGTAGCTCCAGGACTTCTACACAGCAGCACCTCTTCCCTCTGTTAAATCGAGCACGGACTGCTGGCTTGCTCAAGAAAAATTAGCGAACCAAGCCCCCCAATGCCCCCCCCCAACTACCACCCTTTACTCACCATAGTATCGGGAACTTTTTCAACTGAGCTAAAAACCCCCTCAGGTTTATATATATTTTTCAAGGGATCATATTTTTTTAAGATAAACGCTAAGGTAAATCCACCAGTGCAGCTCAGGCTCGGTCCCAGTTGGAACGGGGGCGGGGGTCGCCGTGGGCCACAAACACCGGGGGCTCCCGGGGCACCCCACCCCCTCTCCCCTGAGACTTGCTGCCCTGCACTAAAAAGGAATAATTTTTTTTTTGCAACCTTTTTTGGGGGGGTAAATTGAAATTAAACTGCAGGGACATACCCCCACTGTTTTGGGGGTCGGGCTCGGGTCCTAGGAAATTGGGCGGGAAACCCGGGGGGGTCACAAAATGACCGGGGACTCCCCGGGGGTGACCCCACCTCTCTCCCCGGGACCTTTGCCTTGCCCTCAATAATACCATAGCTGGGGATTTTCCCTTTTTGACAGATTTTCTACTCTCTTTAACAGTTTAATGGGGTCCCCAAATTTGCTTTACGGAAAACCAAAAAAAAGAAAAACGGGATATTTTTGAAAAAACCAGATATCTTAAACTGCAAATAATGTAAAGAAATGTGTTATACAGGGGTAACCCTACTAACCCCCAAACTCTCGGGTCTCTACACCCATAAACCCCATCTGATTGAAACTTAAAAAAATATAAACCAAGGGTCGAAAAGGGAAACTTTCAACCAGGAAGCCCTGTCCCCCCCTCAGGGGGAAACTTTTACGGGGATTACCCCCTCACAACCCAAAAAGCCTTTTAAACACACGTCATTTAGGTAGACCCTTTGAAAAATATTTAGTTTATCTACTTTCTAAGTCAAAGAGGGACCCGTAATCAAATTTTATAAACTCCAAACACAGGTTCTATTCACAGTACTTTCCCGCCACCTTGGGGCTTTTTAAAATTCCACTACATAGATAACTCTCAATACTGTTACCATAAAATTGTACACTGAAAACAGGGAACAGTGAAGCAATCTGCTATCTAGACCATCTTCTATGCACGGGGGGCCCCCGCCCACAATTCAACCAGTCTAACAACCGACATTATGATGTGAAACCTCCTCCCTTAAAGCCCTGGGTTCAGCAACATCCACTGCTCTTTTGATAATGTAAAGCACTAGTGGACGCTCCCCCATACAAACTGACCCCCCCTAAACTCTCCCTCACCCAACCGCAATATTTTGGCTATCATTAATGGGTCCCCAAAACCAAAAAAAAAGGAAAAACCTAAAATAACTTCTTTTTTCACACCAAACAACATAGGGGGAAATTTGGGGACGGGCGGGGTTTAACCGGGATTCTTCCAAAAAACCAGGGGATCCGTCTTCTCAGAAATCCTCCCCTCGTCTTCCCCCTCATCACAACGTTACCCCAAATCAAGTAAAAGAAAGACCCCGTCCTGAAAAGAAGTAGCTAAAACCGAAGGCTACCCCTCAATAGGAAATCTGGTAACCGCCCCCCCCTTAAAAGATATATAAAAAAGATAAAAAAAAGAAAATGGCGACCAGAGTAGGAATGCTAGTTAGTAAGTTGAAATTAAAGAAAGTCATTAAATTAAGGGAAGATATGTCCCCTTTAGAAAAAATGATGTTAATTTTTTAAAATTAAGAAAAATTTTGAAATTTAAATTACCCCGAGAAAAAGCTTAATAGTGAGGAGAGGGAAACATGTAGAAACAAAATGGAGGAATTTTCTCAGCTCAATGAATTGGGATCCCAAATAATATGGGAAACGGCTTTGCAACCTTAAAATAAACTCGCGGACCTGGAAACAAGCAACGCAAAAACTAAAAATTTGGGGGGATAACCGAAAAAATCAAACTCAATTGCAACACAAACCCCAAAGCCTCTCAAAGCCTACTCCCTAAATTTCTCAAAACACGAACCATTTTAAAAAGCTCATCCCTACCCAAAACCCAAAACCTAATATCCGTACCCTGGACGTATTGGGTAAATCCATTTTTACCATACCAAAGACCATATCCAAAGCAGCAAAGCAAAACACCCTTTTCCCCCCATTCCCCAATCAAAATTCGCGATCTTCGCAATTCACCTGAAAGCAAAAAAAATTTTCCCCCGTAAAGACGTGCTTCGAAGAAAAAACATACAATATCGGGGGGGGTTTCCCCAAAAAAAATTGAAGTTCGAAAAGGGAAAAGAACACTGGGCCCTTTCTTCTCCAGAAGACGGCCCAAAAAAAAGTTGCTGACATGGAAACCCTTTCAACTACAATGAAGCCCCCCCATAATGCCCCCCTCCGTCTCCAAAATACCCAAGGGGTGGGCCACTGTAATCAAGAAACTTCACTTAAAATGCCCTTTTTCCTTACCCAGAAAAACCGAAAAAGGGCTAAATTTAAAAGTCCCCTTAGGGAAATTCCCCCCCCGGAGTTTTCGCAGATTTATCGCCTACTTATTTTTTTTACAAGTTATTTTTTTTTTTGGTTTTTTTTTATCTTTTCCTTCCCCTCTTCCCCCCGGTCACACTGGCAACCATTATTGGGGTTTTTACCACCTTTGAAATTAGCACAGAGGTGGAGTACCCCCGTACTCAAGCAACCATCCACACTACTAATGGAGTTGAAATTTGGGGTCAATGACTTGGGATTGAACATCCCTTTTAAAATTTAATGATGTGGGGGAAGCTACCAAAAAACACTATTATTATGTAACAAGAAACTCATCTGACCAAGCGATACCAAGAGTCCCCCCACCACAAATATCCCCACAAAACTTCCCCTGCCCAGACAAAAAAAAGGAGGGTGCTATTGCCCCTCAAAGAACAGTGGGCCTTTCGTCCCCTGACCCAAACTATAACCCCAATGCAGATTTTTTAATACTATTTGCGAAATAAACAACACATTATTACAATTGTCAATCTCTATCTCCAATTCCCCCCAAATCAGATTTATAAAAAAACTCTTAAAAAAGCGAAAAAAATACCCAGGGCTCCTTATTATATGCGCGATTTCAATATCATCCAGATCCTCGATAGATTCTTCATCGAACTCAAGTCTACTCACCAAGGTCTTCGGCATTGGACTTTCAGGCCTCCCTCTACGATGCCTGGCGATGCCTCCATGCATCGGAAAGAGACTTTACCTACTACTCAGCGAGACACATGTCTTACTCCAGAATAGATATGTTCCTGGTAGACAAGTGGACTCTGCAAAAAATAGACAAATGTGACATAGGCATTATATCATGGTCGGACCATGCTCCTGTCTCATTGTCACTAAAATCAACGTCAAATGGACCAATGCCGTTACTGGAAGAACAATTTTAAAGATTTTTTATCAGACCCTCCACCAAAAAACTATCCTTAAACATCTAGCACAATACTTTGACCTAATCAAGGACCTAACCCCAAACCCCATTTATATTATGGAATGCACATAAAGCCTATATCAGGGGCATCTTAATTCAACTATCCTCTAACATTAAAAAACAAAGACTTAAAAAATGGGACGAATTAGTCAGTACCTTGTCCATACTAGAGAACAAACAAAAACAAACCCCATCTTTATCAAATCACCTTGAACTTTATAAAGCTAGACAAGCTATGAGAGAACATCTCCTAGCAAATTTTGACAGCCACACCAAAAACATAAAATTAACCTACTATAAAACTATGAACAAACCATCAAAAATAATGACCAGTAAGTCCCCCTCAGCACGCCACAAATCGGCCCCTCCCATACTTGAAAGTCCAAGGATATCTCATAAAGTTACTTACCCACAAGACCCTAGCCGACTCCTTCAGCGACTTTTACACCAAACTATACAACTTAAAAGATGACCCCACAACCCAAAGCCCTCACCCTCACGCAATTCAAACATTTTTATCCTCTCTCCACCTCCCTACTGTACCCCAAGATGCCTTGGACAAAATTAATGTCCCTTTCTCTTTAGCAGAGGTTTCTCGAACTATCCACGCCCTCCCAAAGGGAAAAGCCCCAGGCCCAGATGGCTTTTCTACTGAATACTTTCAAGCCTTTTCCTTAATTCTGGGTCCCCACTTGACCGAACTTTGCAATTCAGCGATGGCGGAGGGTACTCTACCAGCAGAAATGCTACAAGCGACTATAGTCACAATTCCCAAACCAGGGAAATCCCCTGATAATCCTGCTGACTTCCGACCAATTTCTCTATTGAACTCAGACACAAAAATTTATGCCAAAATGATTGCAAATCGGCTGGTGGACATCTTGCCGTCGCTGATAAAGGCAGATCAGGTGGGATTCATCAAGGGTAGACAAGCCCCAGACGCAACCAGGCAGCTGTTAACTATGATACACCATCTTGAGACCCGTAAATTGCCTTCTCTGCTCCTTTCATTAGACGCGGAGAAGGCCTTCGATAGGATCCACTGGACCTTTGCCTTTAAGGTGCTGGAAAGCTTTGGATTTTTAGGGCCTATTTCTCAAGCGATTAGATCCCTTTACTCCGCACCTTCGGCCCGAGTCTTATCTAATGGACTACTATCTAAACCCTTTCAAATAACCAACGGTACAAGACAAGGCTGCCCACTGTCCCCCCTATTATTCGTCCTTATAATGGAACCCTTGGCAGAATCCATTCGATCTGACCCAGCTGTATCAGGAATCCAGATTGCAAAGCATTCTCATATCATTTCTCTCTTCGCCGACGACGTGATACTGTCTCTATCGAGCCCAACCACATCTCTTCCCTCAATTGTCAGGAATCTTGACACATTCAGCAAACTCTCGTATTATAAAGTCAACTCTTCCAAATCAATGGTCCTAGACTTCAACCTAAAAACGACAGAAGCCTCTAAACTTAAAAACTCCTTCCCATTCCAATGGCAACCTCGTTCCATCCCTTATTTAGGGGTCGTACTCACTAAAAAAAGTTCAAACCTATTGAAAACAAATTTTATTCCCTTGCACGAAAACTTGCAAAAGGACTTAAATAGAATCTCCAAAATAGATAACTCATGGCTAGGCCGCATCATTCTTTATAAAATGCTCATTCTTCCTAAAATTCTTTATTTCCTGAGAGCTCTACCTATACATATTTCAAATTCCATATTTTCCATGTTCCAAACTCAAATGAACAAATTTATATGGAAATCAAAACGTCCCCGGGTCAAATCACATATTATGCATAAAAGCGAACGATTTGGGGGACTAGGCCTTCCATCATTGAAAGCCTATCATATTGCGGTTACCATCGACCAAATCCAACACTGGTGGAACGCCACAGATAATAAGCTATGGGACTCAATAGAAGCAGACATGCTGAAATCTGTGACGTTAAAAGATAAACCACTCACAGAAAATAATTGACAAAATTCCTAGGGTTATTCGTATATCTCAAAAAATCACAGAAGTTAATCAACCCAATCCTAAAATATAACTTTTAATAGGTATATAATAACAAAGACAAATTACACCATTGCTACGTGTATATCTAGGGTATGAAGGATACAGAATATAAAGGTTACTTCCAAAATATTCACCCACCAGAATAACACTCCAAGGAGGCCTAAACTTTCCACTGATAGATCCTAAAGTACAGGTGGAGTAATCGCCCCGAAAAAAAGGGCGGCCCCACCTCTCGATGACTTTCCCTATTAAATCTCTCTCTATGAGGGTGACAACCAGAAATTCAGAACCTGTAAACCCTAGACAGTAGTGACCTAAAAACACATATACAAAAATCTACATATACAGGCCTATGATGAAGGCAAGATTAGATTAAGTTAATCAGAACGCAATGTATAGACATCATTCTTTAAGTATATTAACTTCCCTTCGCATTCAGAAAAAACTTCCCAACGCGTTTTCTTCCTCTACAATCACTGAGGATCATCAGGGGGAGTACATCTAGTCCTTCCATAGATGCCGGACAAAATGGACAGCACTCATAGCTTTCCCTTTGGATAGATACATGTGCCTCACCAGCTTGTTCCCAGCCATGGGTTTAAATACCTACCCTTCCGGGTGAAGAGACGCCCACTCCGTGGGTGCATCCCTCACTGGGATCCCGCCCCCCTCTCCAGCCACCACGCAATGCACATCTCCTACCTCCCAAGGAACCCGGTGAACTCCTTCTCCACCCAAAAAACCCCGCGTCCCATGCCCGCTACGTCACGAGTCTGTGCTCGTGAGAGTAAAGAGATCCCGGCGCATGGGCAATGATGAAACTCCAATTCCAGACACTCGCGCATGCGCAATCGCCGAAAAATGCTCGCGCGTTTACATCACTGGTAATCTCTCTCAGACGTTTAGGGAATTATACCGATCGTCTTTAACACACACTATTAACCCTGTAGGCAATACCCGATGGTGTGTATATTTTACATTTATCATATATTAAATCAAGAGATCTTACATAGGGAGGACACTTAGGGGAGGAGATGGGGGTTTAATTATATGTAATATCTTGGGAGATACGATCTCCCAAGTGGGGGTATCGCCAATATGACAATCCATGATACTATTCCCATGACAAAGGGGTTTAGCAAATAAGGCACATCCATACATATAAGTACAATAGAAATTACAAATGATATTTAGATACAATATGGTCAGTGGGCTATTTCGCCCCAATGGACCGCCACATCAATGTGTGATTTAGCGAACCAAACTCCAGCCGAAAAATGTTGGGGGAGTTTCTGTCCGCTAACCCTCTTATCACCTTTAGAAAGGGAAGATCTATCAGGGATAGACTTATACATAGTCATTACAGGCCCCCACCTGGAGGAAAACCTGGCTTGATAGAAAACCCAATGGGATGTTCTGGTGTGGGCAAATGGTAGCCTGTCCATATGTGGCCAAGACTAAAGAATTCAGTAGCCACAGCACAGGCTGCACTTTAAAAATACTTTGACTTTATAAATTGTGTAACAAAAGGCTGGTCTATTTATGTACCTGCCACTGCCAAAACAATACATTGGGCAAAAAAATTTAGACAACTAAAGACCCGAATAGGGAACACATTGGGGATATTAGAAACCCGCAAAGATACCCCACTTGCAAAACATATTTGGGAAGAACATGGAGGGGTGTTTGCAGGATTGACCTTATTGGTATTGAAAAGATTAACTCCACAGTAAGGAAAGGGGAGACGTAGACAAAAAACTATGTGTAAGAAACTGAATGGACCTTCAGGTTAAAGACTTTGCAACCGAATGGTCTCAATGAGTTTCTGTACTTTGGGTGTTTTAATGACATTTTTGGCTGGAGTTTGGTTCGCTAAATCACACATTAAATGTGGGGGTCCATTGGGGCGAAATAGCCCACTGACCAAAATTGTATCTAAATATCATTTGTAATACTATTGTACTTATATGTATGGATGTGCCTTATTTCCCAAAAACCCCTTTGTCATGGAATAGTATCATGGATTTTTCCCTATTGGCGATACCCCCACTTGGGGGGATTGTATTCCCAAGATATTACATATAATGAAACCCCATCTCCTTCCCTAAGTGTCCTTCCCCTGTAAGATCTCTTGATTTAATATATGAAAATTGTAACATTTTTCACACCATCTGATATTGCCATACAGGGTTAATAGTGTGTGTTAAAGACGATCGGTATAATTCCCTAAACGTCTGAGAGAGATTACCAGTGATGTAAACGCGCGAGCATTTTTCGGCGATTGCGCATGCGCGAGTGTCGGGAATTGGAGATCATCATTGCCCATGCGCGGGATCTCTTTACTCTCACGAGCACAAAACTCGTGACGTAGCGGGCATGGGACGCGGGTTTTTTGGATGGAGAAGGAGTTCACCGGCGTCCTCTGGGAGGTAGGAGATGTGCATTGCGTGGTGGCTGGAGAGGGGGGCGGGATCCCAGTGAGGGATGCACCCACGGAGTGGGCGTCTCTTCACCCGGAAGGGTAGGTATTTAAACCCATGGCTGGGAACAAGCTGGTGAGGCACATGTAAACTATCCAGGAATGCTATGAGTGCTGTCCATTTTGTCCGGATCTATGGGAAAGGACTAGATGTACTCCCCTGATGAGTCCCCAGTGATTGTAGAGGGAAGAAACGCGTTGGGAAATTTACTGAATGCGAAGGGAAGTAATAAACTTAAAGAATGATGTCCTATACATTGCGTTCTGATTAACTTTTAAACTAATCTTGCCTTCATCATAGGCCTGTATATGTAGATTTTTGTATATGTGTTTTTAGGTCACTACTGTCTAGGTTTACAGGTTCTGAATTTCTGGTTGTCACCCTCATAGAGAGAGATTTAATTTGGGAAAGTCATCGAGAGGTGGGGCCGCCCTTTTTCGGGGCGATTACTCCACCGTACTTTAGGATCTATCAGTGGAAAGTTTAGGCCTCCCTTGGAGTGTTATTCTGTGGGTGAATATTTTGGAAGTATCCTTTATATTCTGTATCCTGCATACCCTAGATAGACACGTAGCACTGGTGTAATTTGTCTTTTTTATTATATACCTATTAAAAGTTATATTTTAGGATTGGGTTGATTAACTTCTGTGATTTTTTGACGTTAAAAGATAGACTGATTAACCCATACTCTGTAGACACAACTGAGGAAGCCCATTCCATGTCGATCAGGACTTCATTAAAATACTGGGACATGTTACATCCTGATAAACACCCTTCAATAGCCTCCAGCGCCCTACAGATCCCGATTCAGGTACTCAATATTCCTCTGCCCCATGTTTCTCTTAATAGCTGGAAAAAGAAAGGTATAACTCAGGTTCAGGATTTGTTTATTAGTGATCCACCCCTCTCCTTCTCTCCAAGCCAAATATAACCTCCCACCCACTGACAGATTCCTATACAACCAAATTACTCACCTTTTCAGGCGGAACCCTATTCAAAAAGCCGAAATCCTTATCCCAATCCTATCCATTCTCGAACACAAAATTCCTAAAACCCAGAAAAGCTCAAGAATACTATACAACATAATCACTAACAACCTCGATTTTGTTAAGACAGACGACATTCTCAAATGGGAGAGAGAACTGGGCGTCTCATACTCGGAATCTCAATGGGTAACAGCGCTGCACTGGGCCCACAAATCCTCTGCCTCCACCAGCTTCAAAGAACAACACCAGAAACTTTTAACTAGATGGTACTACACCCCTCTCCGCCTTTCACTTATATACCCTACACACTCCGCAAAGTGCTGGAGAGGCTGCAGACTCCAAGGATCTCTCATACATATATTCTGGGGTTGCCCTATGCTGACACAATTCTGGAGTAACATCATAACTTTATCCTCTAAGTATGCACAAATACAATGCCCTCACTCCCCAGAATTTGCCCTCTTCCTGATAGGCATTGACACAGTCCCCCTGATAAATAGGAAACTAGTTTGTCATATACTTCTAGCAGCCAAATTAGCCATCACTAGAAATTGGAAAGCAATACTCCCCCCCTCAACTGAGGAAGTATCAGAAATTGTTTCTACAAACTGCATGTATGAAAAAATTATAGCCTTTAGGGAAGGAAAAGCTTCACAATTCTTCCTGCACTGGTCAGAATGGATGGAAGATAATAAATTCTCACAAATATAATGTCTCATAAGACCATAACGGTGAAGGTTATGCCAGTGTGAACAGACACCCTTCCCCCCTAACCTCCCCGCCCCTACCCTACCCTATCTTCCCCCTAATTCTTTTTAGTTGAGTGCAAAACCCCGCACACTCATGTCGGAGCTGGTAAAAGCCACACAGATACGCCTAAAATATTTTCCGAAGAGTGGAATTAGTCTATATCCGGTGTGATCCCATTACTAAGCTTAAGAGCTACTTATGCAATAGATGTAAGCCGGTCGGTTTTAAGTATAAACTCAAGCTTACATAGGCAATAGTCCGGGATCCACCTAGGAATTTACAGGGTACAATACAAACAAGGCGACTTTATGGCTTTACCAATAACCTTGCACTTAATGGTAATTTAAATAGAAACATTACTTGATATAAAATGGTTATTTTGCAATCAAATGTCTGTTAACGATTTGTATTACCCAATCACCAATGCTTTTATATTATTGTACTCACTTTACAAATTTACAATATTTATGATTAATGGATTTGTACGCGATGTTACATTTGTTTTTTCTCTTCTTAAAAATTTTCAATAAAAACTTATTGTTGAAAAAAAAAAAAAAGAGGAATGTGAAGTAGACCGGCAACTAATCGGTGACCTCGGCAATTGGGGCCACAACATCATCAGAGATCCATGCCTGATTCATCTTGATGAAAATCAAACGATCCACATTATCTGTGGAAAGCCGGATGCGTTTGTCTGTAATGACTCCTCCAGCTGTGCTGAAGGTCCGCTCAGATATGACGCTGGCTGCTGGGCAGGACAACACCTCTATGGCGTGGCGAGCGAGCTTGGGCCATTCGTCCATTTTGGATACCCAGAAGTCTATTGGGTCCTGAACACATACAAAAACATCGGTGTTGAGACGCAGATAGTCGTGCACCATGATCTTAAGCTGGTCTCTGTGTGTTGGATGTGTGCCCTGCATTGCATGCGTTGGTGAGGTGGTAAATAAAGATTGCCAGAGGTCACCCATTAGGCCCCGGTCACCTTGCCTGCTGCTGCCGCTAGGGCTATTTTCCCCCAAACCCTACTGCTGTCCCGTCCCCGGGATGTTTTTCCCCCACCGTGAAAATTTGGGGGAACGTAAAGGGAACGGCAAAGATGTCTCCAGTTGATCAATCACCCAAGGGGTCCCCAAATTTCCTGCTTTTTACCCTCAAATTTGGGGGGGTGGAAAGGGAAAGGGTGCTAAAGTTTTTTTTTGTATCCGGGGGATCCAGGGGGGTGGCCACCCATAACGTTGTTCATTTTAATGGCTTAATGCGAGGATCTTTTGGGGGAGGAAATGGAGCACCAAGAAATCTTGGGAGATGGGACCCTTTTGATTTTCCCCAACCCTCTGGGTCGGGGCACTAAAAAACTGATTTTCCTCATCCCCCCCCCTCTGCCTAAAAAAATCGCGCCCAACCTTTTTTCCAAGGCAAGGAGCCGGAAACCCGTGGGTGCCCTGGGAATCCCCTCCCCTCCCTCCTCCTCCGCTTCCCCGAAAAAAAAACAGCTTCAACCCAGCCCGCCCTTGGTTTGAATGATGCCCCCCTGAGAGCGATGCGCCACCCTTGCACTAACCCCTAAAACCCCCGAACCACTGCCTAATGAAAAACCGATGAAATTGTAAAACTGCCCGGGCCTTGGGATTTGACGGAGAAAAAGGGTTTCCAGTGTCCGCATCTTTTTCCCGCCTCCTCCTCCCCGTCGCGGGGGGACCTTTTTGTTTCAGAGTTTTCCCAACACCCTTCCAGAACTAAAATAAACCCACAATGCTCATCTGACAAAAGGTATTGCCGCACTGCCCTTTTTTGGGGGGCTTCTTCAAAACGGGCAAGGAGGGGGTCCCAGAGCTTTTTCACCTGCCTCCACACTCGGGGGCCCTTCAACCCCCCCGAGGTCCGCACACGGCTGCTTGTCAGGTCATGTGCCCACTTCGACTGCGAAAGGGCATTGCGCGGGCTGCCACAATCGCGGGAGCATGTGGAGGGGGGAAATTTCCCAAACGTGTTCCCAACTCAAAAAAGAGAGGGTTTTGACGGGGGGGCCCCAAACCTGCCGCTCAAAAACCAGCCAGGGGGGACGAACCCGGGTTGCGAACGGCAAAAGGGGCTAACTTAGACTTCGAGCCTTCCTCACAGGCAGTCCAACCCAATAGCGCTATAGAAAATTTCCTGGACGAAAAAGGTTTTCCATGACATTGCCAAAAGGGATGTGATCCCCCCATACCGTTTCTAAGGGGGCCAGCAGATTTCCTCCCGTTTTTCCCCACGAAACCTTGCAGGGAAACAAGGTTTTTTGGGGCACCCAAGCCAGCGCTGGGTTTCCCCAATTGCGGAAAAGGCCGCCACAGCTCCTACCTGTGTGGGGAAATGGTCTCCAAGACAGTTTAATTTCAACAGGGCCGGTTTCTCGGGGCACGTGATGCCCCCAGAGGGCCCTTTGGGGGGAAAAGACCCCCTGCCCCATCCCTCCGGTTTTGAAGAGCGGGGCCCCCGAGCCTGAACCCCACCTCCCCCCCAAGACATCCCCCCCCAGTTTCACCCAGTGACTGTCACAGAGTTTATAGGGGCCCCTTGGGCCGTGCCTCAAGGGTCATGTTCGGGGGTTTCAGATGGATTTTTCCCCGGGCCCACAGATGCAGACAACCGCTTGAAATTTTAAAAGGGAAAACCGTGGTTTGGCCAGGGCAGGGACGGTTTTTTCGGGCAAAAAAAAGCCGGGCTCGGCATCTGTTTTGGGGGGGAAACCCAAGGGGCCCAAATGACATGGGGGGAACCCTCTTTTGCCACCAGAGGGAAAGGCAACTTTTCCCAAAGGGCCCAAAAGCCGGGCAATCCCCGACTTTAAAGGTTTTTTTCTTTGGGATGGTTTGGGGTTTAAAGTGTTTCTTTCTGCCCCCAAAAACCTGGAAAAACAAAAAAGCTGGCTGCTAGACTGGCCGCTGTAAAAAAGGGCGGGGCGGTCATCAAACGGGCGGGAAGAAGGGGGTGGGGATGGGTCTCTGGTGGGCTGGGGGTATTTCCGGGCGACGGGGGAAAGGCCCTGAAGCGGGGGCTGTTTTCCCTGATAATGACTCTGAAAAAAAACTTTGGGCAGCTGGGGAAAGCTTGGTGGTGGAGGGGGAGGAGGAAAGAGCCCAGAGGGAAAGGAAAGGGTTGGACCCCCCGGCATCTTTCGGCCCCTTTTTTGGGCCAAGGGTTTTGCCTTCCAAATTTCACTAAATCCCATTCGCTGCATGGACTAAACAGGTTGGGGTGGTTAACCACCAAAAGGGTTTTCCTTGCCTCTACTTATGCTTTAAACGGAAAAGGCCATATGACATTGGCTGGGAAAATCAGGGGCTTGCTCAAAGAAGGCCCGGGCTTGGGGAGGCCCCGGGCCCTTTTTTGACGGCAAAAACCCATGGGGGGGTTTGCGCTGACCGTGGCTGGCGAATCATATAGCGGAAATTTTCCCGCGACCCCCCTCCCCCTTTTTTAAAGGGGGAACCCGAAAGGGGACCCCTACCCCATCGCCTCCCCCTTTCATCCATGATGAACGCTCCCCAAGAAAATTCTGCTGAAAAGCCCCACGTTGGTCCCCCAATGTCGTCATAAAACATCATCAACACAGGTGACTTCGTCGCCGACATTCAGCATCCGGGACTGCGGGCTACAAGCAAGAGGAAACGAAAGGGCGTTGCCGACCGCCCGGGGCGTTTTTTGCCGTTTGCCCGGGTTTCCTTCTCCTCCTCTAATGCATCTTTAACGGGCGTCAAGCAGAAAAAAATCATCCCTTTGGCCTTTTGATTTTTTAACATGCCTTCTGCCCCCAAACCCCGAAATTTTTGCATAAAAGAGATCTTCAGAAAAGGGATTATCCAAAAGGGGTTGGTACACGAGTTAAATTTTTGGGCTGCTTCTTTGTGGGAACGGAGCGATGATCCCTGAAAACGACATTTGTCCCCTTGACTGGGGGGAACGAGGAGGTAAGACTGCTGGATGCATTTTTCCCATTAACCCACTAAAGGGGACAGATTGGGACGCCTTTTTTATTTTTTACTGAGAATCACAAAGGGCCCTAAACCCAGTGATAAAAAGGCCCTGACGGTCCTGCAACTGACGATCCCTGGCAATGCGTGTTGTCGCCAGCACTAAAGGGAGCACATTCTCTCTTTCCCTCCCCTTTCCATGTCTTTGCTCGCTTACCACCTGAATTTGGGGCTCCATTTTCCAAAAAATAAAAATTTGAGAAGGTAGGGAAAATTTTTGGGGAAAGGGCCCCTTTGTTAAAAAGGGTGCAAATCACAGCTTTTCTCAATTCCCCCAAATCAAACAAAATTGCTGGATCAATTTAACTGCAAAGTAAAATTCTATAAACAAAGCTTGACTGACCAAAGTAAAAAAAACCCCCTGTCTAAAAAAGTAAAACGGATAAAAAAGGGTTTTTTGGGCACCTTTAAATTTTCCCCCTGGGTGACTAAAAAATTGCTTTTATTCACATTTAACGGGCAAAGTAGATCTATCAACAAAGCTTTTTAACTGCCCCCCAAAGTAAAAAAACACGTACTAAAAAAGGGTTTCGGATAATAAAAAGGTATTTTTGGCACCTATAAATTTCACCTGGGGTAACACACAATTCTGGATTCAAATTTAACTGCAAGGTGGCTTTTAATCAAAAAATCTGCCCTGGGCAAAAGTGCAAAAAACACTTTATCTGTAAGGGTTTTCCCGGGAAATAAAAAAAAGGAAATTTTTTTTTGGGCACCTATAAAATTCACCTTGGTGACTACAAAATTGCGTAATAAATTTTAAGTGCAAGGTGCCTAAATTTAAACAAAGCTGTTTTGGGGCCAAAGTAAAAAAACACGTATTGTAATGTATTCAAAATAATAAAAGGTATTTTTGGCACCTAAAAAATTCACCTGTGGTAACTACAAAAATTGCGGATTCAAATTTAACTGCAAGGGGGCCCCTAATCAAAAAATATGGACGGGGGAAAAAAGGAAAAAAATACGATCTGAAAATTATTCGGATAATAAAAGGTATTTTTTTTTTGGCACCTTTTAAAATTCCCCCCTGGGGTGCCCAAAAAAATTGCTGTATTTCCACTTTTAAAAGTGAAAGGGGCCCCTAAAAGAACAAAGTTTTAAAGTGCGCCAAAGTAAAAAAACACAAATTTTTAATGTATTCGGATAAAAAAAGGGAAATTTTTTGGAACCTATAAATTCACCTGGGGGTATCTCCCAAAAATTCGGGTTTTAAAAAATTTAACTGCAAGGGGGCCTCTACCCAAACAAATTTTACGGCCAAAAGGCAAAAACACGTTACTGAAATGTTTTTGGGGAAAATTTAAAAGGGAATTTTTGGCACCTATCAATTCACCTTGATGACTAAAAAATTTGCTGTTTTAAAACATTTAAGTGAAAAAGGGTTCCCCTCAATGAAAAAAAAGCTGTATTGGGCCAAATTTAAAAAAACACGTATTGAAAATGTTTTCCCGGGATAAAAAAAGGGTTTTTTTTTTGGCACCTATCAATTCACCTTGGTAACTACAAAATTGCGAAATTCCACTTTTAAAGGGTGCAAGGTGCCTCAATGAACAAAGTTTGTAGTGCCCCCAAATTTAAAAAAACACTATCAAAAAAGTATTCGGATAAAAAAAAGGTTTTTTTGGGGCACCTATAAATTTTCACCGGGGTTACTACAAAATTTGCGGGGAATTAAAAATTTTAAACCCTGCAAGGGGGCTCTATAAACAAAATCTGGACTGGGAAAAAGTCAAAAAACACGTATCGGGTAATTTATTCGGAAAAATAAAAGGTTTTTTTGGAAACCTATTTTTTCCCCCTGGGGTGACTACAAAATTGCTGAAATTCACAAAAAAGGTAAAGGGTGCCCCCAAATGAAAAACCCCCGTAGAGCCAAAAGTAAAAAAACACGTATCTGAAATAAATCAAATAATAAAAGGTTTTTTTTGCACCTACCCAATTTTTGGTGCGACAACAAAAAGCTGGATTCAAATTTTAAAAACTGCAAGGTGGCTAAAACAACAAAGCGGAATGGGCAAAATTGAAAAAAACACCTATCTAAAATTTAAATACTGAAATAAAAGGGGGAGTTTTGCACCTAACAAAGAAAACCTGCATTTACTAGAAAAATTGTAATCCTAAATAAAGTTCACTCCCCCAATATCCGGGAAAAAATTTAAATGGGAAAAACTGGTTAATAAAAACTTTTGCAGGGGCAAGGGTCACACTAAGTTTTGGGTGAACTTTATCCAGTTTTCTTAAAAACTTGTCTTTGTTCGCCCCCAAGGGCCCCCCCCCCCACCCGCTCCCCACCCTGATTTTTTCAACCCTGTAGATGTTTCCTTTTAAAACTCTACCTAAAAACATAAAATCTTCAAATCTCTGATTTTCCTAATTTGTAAGGATCACAGCTAACAGTAGAGTTTTCCTTTTGTGAAAAAAATAAAATAATTTCCGGGGTTTTTGGGACACAGGCAAGCGCACTTTCCTCCGCTATGAGCCGCTGAGAGACACGACCCATAACAGGGGGGGGTTTTGTTCTATGAAAAAACGGGGTAAAGTTTTTTTTTTCCACCCAATCGGCAACCCAAACCCCCCCCCCCCCACCCCCCCCACCATCCTATCATGACGTCCACACACATCTCACCCCCCTTTTTTCTGTAAGCTGTTTTGCGGCCGCCAAAAGACAGAAAGCCCGAAAATGGCGCGATCTTAAAAAGATGATGCAAAAGTTTTTAAAAACCAAAAATTATCGCATAAATAAAAAAATTTTTCGATCAACAAAAAAAACTGTGCCGATTTAAAACTTTGTCGAAAAAACGCTAAAACCCACTAAAGGGACGAATGGAAAAGGGCCTTTTAAATACCCAAAATGGCCACTTTGAATATCTCGTATGCCGTTTGGGCCCCTTTGCAAACGCCCCGGGCGGTTTTTCCAAAATTTTTGGGTCAACGAGATCTTCCGGATCTTCTCAAAGTCTGTGTTTTTGGGCCCCACCTGGATAAACATTTT